>VZUI01000933.1:0-117446 GCA_013401135.1 Cettia cetti | reverse complement strand
GGGCTGCAGTGACCATGAAGTGGTGGAGTTTGAGATCCTCAGGGTGGTGATCAGGGTGCACAGCAAGCTCAATACCCCGGATTTCAGCAGAGCAGATTTTGGCCTAATCAGGGATCTGCTTGATAGAGTGCCATGGGAGAAAGTCCTGGAAGGAACAGAAACCTGAAAAAGGTGGCTAATATTCAAGAATTACCTCGTCCAACCTGAGGAGTGACGCATCCTAACCAAGAGGAAATCAGGTAAAAATGCTAGGAGGTCTCTGTGGATGAACAAAGATCTCCTGGACAAACTCAAACACAAAAAAGAAGCCTGCAGCAGATGGAAGCAAGGACAGGTAGCCTGAGAGGAATAAAGAGAGATTGTCTGAGCAGCCAGTGGTCAGGTGAGGAAAGCTAAAACCCTGAAAGAATTAAATCTGGTCAGGAATGTCAAGGGCAAGAAGGAAAGCTTCTGTAGATATATTTGCGATAAAAGAAAGACCAGAAAGAAAATGTGGGCCATTTCCAGAAGGAAATGGGAGACCTGATTATCTGTATGTGAAGAAGGACAAAGTACATAACAATTTTTTTGCTTCAATCTTTGGTGGCAAATGCTCCAGCCACAGCACCTAAGTTGCAGAAGACTTCAAGTCCCAGAAGGAACTGGGAGAATGAAGAACCACCTGCTGTAGGAGGTCAAGTTCAATATATTCTGAGGAACCTGAATGTGCACAAGTTAATGGGACCTGATGAGATGCATCCATGGACCCCAAGGGAACTGTCCAAGGAAGGCCACTATCCATCACATTTGAGAAGTCATGGAAGTCAGTGAAGTTTCCAGTGACTGGAAAAGGGAAAACATAAGCCCTTTTTCTGAAAATGGGAAAAATAAGAAAGACCTAGGGAACTACAGGCTAGTCAGTTGCACCTCAGTGTCTGACAAGATCATGGAGCAGATCCTCCTAGAAACTATGCAAAGGTACATGGAAAGTAAGGAGATGATTGGTGACAGCCACCTGGCTTCGCTAATGGCAAATCATTCCTGACAAACTTGGTGGCCTTCTACAACTGGGTTATGGCAGTAGTGGACGTAGAAAGAGCAACTGATGTCATCTACCTTGATTTGTACAAAGCTTTTGACACTGTCCTGCATCACATCCTTGTCTCTAGACTGGAAAGGCTTGGATTTGACTACTCAGTGGATAATGAATGGATGGATAATAATGGCTGGATGCACTCGAAGGGTGATCAACAGCTCCATATCCACGAGGAAGCAGTGAGGGCTGGGGTTCCTCAGGGTCAGTTCTGTTCAACACCTTTGTCAGTGACAGGCACTGAGCACACCCTGGGCACGTCTGCCCACACCACCGAGCTGTGCAGGGCTGTCACACTGGAGGGAAGGGATCCACAGGGACCTTGGCAGGCTGCAGAGGTGGGTCTGTCTGAACTCCTCATGGAGTTCAACACTGCTGAGTGCAAGGTGCTGCACCTGTGAAGCACAATCTCCAGGCACACAAGTACAGGCTGGGCAGGAAATGGATTGAAAGCAACCCTGAGAAGGAAGGCTTGGGATTGTTGGTGGATGAGAAACTCACAGTATGTGCTGGCAGCCCAGAAAGCCAACTGCATTGTGGGACTACAACTTCATGTAAATTATGTTTATTTTGCATATTAAAAAAATGGGGATAGCGAGATATTCTGGTTTCTTTATATTTTCATCCTTTTATAGATGTATTGGTGTCTGCAAAGACAGCAATAATTTTGTATGTATTTGTTTTGGTACAGATGGTTTTAAAATCTGTAGATGTCATTTTTAATTAAAAAATAAATAAATTTTAGAACATCCCATGAGATGAAGCCATTTTTTCCTACCAACATCTACTTTTCTTGCACCAGCCAAATTATTCTCTCTCTCTTTCTCCCAGTAGCACATAAATGCTACCACTATCGTGTTGTTTCTCCCTCATCTTTGGCTTCTCAGTCAGTCTACAGGATTCTCTGAAAGCCTGCATTGCCATCATGCCTCACTGCCTGCATTCTGCTCTGTGCATGAATGCATGTGTCCGTGTGCACTCTGTCTCCCAGGCTACAGAGCAGTCTCAACTCCTTAGGGGCCCTTTCTTCCTCAAAGTGTGTACTTGCAATGCTTTCCAGCAACACACCTTTCTGTGGTTGGAGCCAGATCTCTCTGTGTGCACATCCTACCCTTTTAGGAACTGTGGGTGTTCTTCACCGAGGTCAGTCAGTTTTCGAGTGGGCTTCAGATATTCTTGAGATGTTAAGGTTTGTTTATTAGGAAATTTGGTGGCAGTGTTGCTGTCTAACCTGTCAGGTTCTTTGGCTGACTGGTATATACAGGCTATGATTTACCTTTTGTCTTTGTGTAAAGGCCAGGCCTATGTGCTGCTATTCTTCAATTTTGTTTTTAATAAAAAAAAATTTCATCTTTTGAGACTGACTTATTTGGTGAGGAAAATAATAAAACATACCTCATGTAAATCATGGTTAAAATATTACCATTGCTGTTAATTTTCCAGAAATTAAAGTACAAATATTTTGAAGGGTACAAATATTTTGAAAGCTATGCTCTAACTACTGTATTGCCAGGACTGTTTGTCATCCAAATAATAGCTGTGTATTTGCTGTGCTCATCCCTTCTTCTCATTCCTCACAGTTGTCATAGCCTTTCACAGAGAAAAGACAAGAACTATTCTCCATAGACCTGGCAACTCCCTTCTTTGTCAGAATCATTTCTTAAAACTGTCAGTGAGTTTGTCAAGCTTTCCTTGAGATTTTTGAGGTCTTATCAGTGTGAAGGTACATTAACATAACTGTGTTGTCTTGTGTTGGTCTCAGCCTCTGAAACAATCATTCTACCTGGATTAATCCTGAACTAAAATGAAAGTTTCCTGTGATGGAGGGAAATTAGAGGGGCTCCAAATTATTATTATTACCCATGTCCCAGCCTATCACTGTCCTGGGTAATGGGGAGTTAACTCTATTTGGGACATAAAATCATGAATCTGACTAAAGCATGTATTTTAGAGAGTCGTCCATTTAGGTTTGGTTTTGCTCTTGTTCTGATTAGGTCATTCTAATTAATAATCTGTTTGTGAAAGAAGACAAATGAATATTAATTAGCCTAATATAAGAATGTGATTGCAATAGGCATAATTCAAAATTTTCTGAAAGTTGAGACCTTTGAGAAATAGGTGAGCTTGGAACTGAAAAGGTGGAACCTATACTGCCCATTATCCTCATCAGTTAATATTTAGCCTGGGATTTTGAGGTGTATGATGAAAAGTCATAGGTAAATCAGGAATAACTACTGGGAACACTAGAGTTAAATGGAATAAAATCAGACAGTGTGTTGAGAGCAGGCTTTCAGTCTATTGTTCAAATTTGGACTAGATGTGGCCCACTGACCTCAGTGAGGTCCTTGAGAGTTTTAACACAGTTTTGCCCTCAATAGGATAGAAAAAAAAGTACAATTTGGATATGACATTTGTTTCCTAAGCTCACCTGGAGCATTTGCACTTTCCACAAAGAAGACACACTATGGTGTGGATGTTTCTCTTTGTATATCCATTAAGCTACGTTAGCAGTATTCCTGCTTTGTAAATAAGAATGGGGTTTGGGGGCTATGGCTGCCAAATTTGAAGCTTTTAAACATGTAATAGCTTAGTTTAATTTTTGAGGGTTTTTTTTTTTATTTATTTGTTGTCGTTGTTTTGGGGTTTTTTAAAGGGGGTTTAGTATTTTGCCATATGAAGAAATTGCAGTGGCTAATTGAAAGTGAGGCTTGTGGAGAGTGCTCTAATTTTTACAAACACTGAAGATTAATCACTAGTCCCCTGCCAGCCCTTGTCACCTTGAACAGGCATTTTGGCTTAGTGTGTTTTTCTCTAAAAGAGTTGCTGTGGAAAAGCTGCTAAACCTTGAGTTGCTGTGAGTGTGGCTGGGAATGATCAGTCTCCTGTTGGCCTCTGTCCCCCAGAGCAGCTGCTGGGAGTGAGGTGTGCTCACCCTGCCTTGGGCACACGTGGGGCTCCATGCACTCTGCAGCACACCTGGAGATGTCTTTGCTGTGCTTTTCAGACCTGCAGGAAGCACCACTTTACAGCTCTGGTTGTCAGAGAGTGCTCAGGCATGTCCTTAACAGCCCCTGATATGTAGAACCTCTTCTTGAATCCCAAGCTTACAGTCCCTGACTTCTTGGAAAGGCTGAATGTCTGATATCTGCAATGTGCAGTTCAGCTTCTTATTCCGAATGACATTAATGGCACAAGAATCTCTGGCAGTTTCTGAAGCAAAGACATTTAAACACTGAGTTTGCAAAAGGAGACAGCCCAGGCTCTCAGAACAGGTTAACCATCTAGAGGATGCCCAGGTAAGGATCCTTAGCATTATCTTCTTGGTCTTGCTACTCTACAAACCACCACACAGACCCCCATTTTCTCCTCAGCTTAAAAAGTTACGCTGCTCTTGATCGTCTACCAATTATTCATGTTTATTTGCTTGATCTGTAGTGCCAAAATATTTTAGAAGCTGTACTTCCATACAGTTCTCTGAACAAGGATTTTCAAACGTGAATTTCAGTTGCTAACAAGTGACAGATTGTGGAATTCTCTCTTACGTAGTGCTGAGAATCAAACTACTGGAATATGCCACCAAAGTTTGTGCACTTTCAAATGGTAATTTAATCAAAACTTCATCAGGACAGAGACCTGTCGCTTCTCTCACACAGACCCACCCCATCTCCTGAGAATTTTCCCCCTGTGAAGTTTGGAATAGATTTTGGTTGAAACAAAGTAGAACATGAAGAATCACATTCAATATTCGACATCATGCTTGTAAACAAGGTTCTCTGTGCACAGCTGTATTTGTTGTGATGCACCATTCTTACTGATACTGCAAAAAACCATTAAATGTCACTGGACATGTTCTGAATTTACCTGTATGCCTGTTAATGCCTTTTATTGGGAAAAATCCTAGACTTTTACAATGGCAAGGTTTTGCAATCCATGAGTTTTGTTCCCTCTGTCCCCCAGGCAAGGCAAGGTATTTTGCACAGGTTAGTGGGGATGTGTGTGGCACTGTAAGTTACTGTGTTTTTTTTCTAGCAAGTTATTTGAATTGAATCATTTTGAGCAACCAACCCTCAGCACAATGTCACTATAACGTTTAAGATTATTTTTGCTGTAGAGTTGACTTCAGTAGCCACATAGGTATTGCCTCATGCCCATTCCCTTCCCTTCCCCCATTTACCCCTGCTGGAAAACTGGAGCTGTGAACTGGTGTGTGTCAGCAGTGCTGCATCTGGCATGTCATTAGGGGTGGGGTGACCCTCCCACAGGGCTGCCTGGGTTTCCCATTGTAGGGAGCAGTCCTTGGGCAGCCTGCAGAGCACAGTGCCAGCTGCTCTCTGCTGTGCCTGCAGGCAGGCACTGAGAGTCCTGAGAACCTGCTTGTGGACATGACTGAGAGGAGAGAGGGGAGCAGAGCATTGGGAAGCAGCTGAAGCAGCAGCAGGGTGAAAATCCCAATGGCTAAGCACCACTCCTTTGTGTGTGAGGCTTGGGGCTTGAACCTGTGGATTTAAGTGTGGACACAATATTCCAGTGTCCTGTGAGAGGGAATTCAAAGCTGTCCTCATAATTCAACCTGGATGCCAAGACTGTCTCTTGGCATCCCTGTCTCTCTGGTACCACTTCCACTTTGAGCTGTGTTAATCAGGACAGTTGTCTCAGTCCAAACCTAAGAGTCAGCCTAACTCAGATCTCAGTAAGGATGGTGGCTAAAAACAGATATCCAGGGAAGGTGGTAATCAGAGGCAGTAAGTAGTGTTTCTTCACTGGGAATCTCTCTGTTATTCCTGATGCTGTGTGGCTCCAGGAGGAGCATTTAAATCCCTCATTGAATATTTCTGCCATTGATTTGTCCATTTGTTTCTGAGCCAAGACTTTCTGCTCTTGACATGTTTGAAGGATAATTTAGTGTTTGTTTTATGCCTCAAGCAAAACGCATCTTAGACTTTCTTTTCCCGCCTTACTATGCTTATCCTGCCAGACATTGTAATCACCTGTTGTCCACTCATCTAGTTTGTACTGAAAACACCTAAACAGCTTAATTCCTGTAGGGCTGATTATTATCTGAGACCTTCTTGTATGCTAATGCTTCCACCCTTCTGGACAACAGCAGTATATTGTGATTTGCTACCAGAAAAATAGAGAGTAGTTCAACTTGCTCCTTAGCACAGAATTGTGGGTTCTGCTTTTAAATCTCCCAGTAACACATTTGGATGACCTCCATGAAATCCCAGTCTGGGCAGGAAAGCTTTGTCTGGTTGCTGCTGAAACACTGATTATTCACATAAGCTCAAAAATAATTGCTGATCAAGGTTCTGGCATTCTTGCTATTTTTTTTTCTAACAGTAAATAATTTGTAGAATTTGTTGCATAATAAACTGAGCTTCTTGTAGCTAAATAAAAAGTGAATTTAGAATTATATAGCTGAAACTGGCTTTTTTCTTTGATAAGCCCAGTAACTTGTTTCAAATTGTTAGTTTTGTGTGTTACTGTCTCTTCTGTTTTCTCAACATTTTTTTTTCTCTTGGCTTAGGTGTTCAAGACATGATGCATAACTCACATGTAAAATCTAGCGGGATAAAATAAAAAAGGTTAATATTTTTCAGTTCTGTGTAAACATGAAGAGCAGTTTTAAAGGTTGAATATTAATAAGCACTGTAAGGGCATACATTTTTAATGTGGCTGCTGCCCACATTTGAAATTAGGTCATTCAGATTTTCCTCTTGCTGTTTATTCCAGCAGTTAATACATCACATGAAAGTAGAGTTCAAGACCAGTGGTTTTTACTAATTAGAAGGCTGAAGGTTTTATTTGGAAGGCAAAGCATAAAACTATTTATCTATTTTATCTCTAGTAGCTCTTGAAGAAACTGGTAAACCTAGAAATGAAATAGAGGCAAAGCCATGTGTTTTAAGTTGTATTTTGCTGTCTCCCAGTTGGAAACAAGACAGGAGTCTGATTACAAATGTTTGCTGCATGCAGTTGGAGATATGCCAGGATGGCACTATAAAACATTTGCACTGAGGTTTTGGTGGGGGGTTGCATTGTTATTGACTTACCTAAGGAGTTTTAAAGGTTAGTCAAAGCAAAAGTTGATCTTTTAATGGGATTACAAATTAGTCTTTTTCTCTATAGAAGTGTCATTAGTGCTAGATTTCCAATAGGTATATTTTGTAAAAATGAAGTCAATTTTGTACATACTTCTCTAATCCCTGCTTGCATTATTGTTTGCAAGATGCCAATTTCTGTGCACTTAATAAATAATGGAGATGCAGATCTAAATGTTTCACATCCACTCCTGAACAGCAGTAAGTAATAGTAACTCTTACAAAGCTGAAAATGGTCTCAAGAGCTTTTTAGTTACTATGTACCATCTCTTGCAAAGCTACCTAAAAGCTAAAGTGTTTACCAATGGGTTCCTATAAAGATACAAAAATAATGCTTATCTGGTGTTTGTAGTCGTCACACTTGGAATGAAGTATAACATTGTTACATTAAAAGCAAGTTAGACTACTACAAAAATAATCAAAATGTTGTCTTTTCTTGCAGCTCCAGCGGTAAACCGATTCACCAGACGTGCATCAGGTAAGCTGAATGAAGTTCCATTTGTCTACAGAATAATTGAAACATTATGCTGACAGTGATTGTCATGTAAAATGTAATATGACATTAGTCAAAGTTCTTTAAAGATATCAGAATTGAGCTAGCCTCTGATCTGCTTTACTGAAAAATGTGGCTGAGGTTTCAGGTCACTGAACTTGCACAAACCCTTCTTGTTGCTGTGAAATTTACTAAAAACCTAAACCTCCCCCTCCCTCTTAAAAGAAAATAGTTTCAGTTCTAGCAGATTTGAAGGTTGAAAGCAAGAACTGAATGTAATCTGAATGTAAGCAGGGTTACCTTGCTTACTTCACAGACAACCTGAAACTGCAATTTCTTGATCAGCTGTGCATGAGGAAATGCACAACTGTGTTGGACATCTCCCTGTTTTCCAAACAAGGCTGGTTTGTGTGCATGGTGTGGTGTTGAGCTATGCAGAGCTGGCAGATTGGGTCTGGCAGCACCATTCCCATGGTGGTGGAGAGTTGTGCTGGCCTGCACCTGCCTTGCCTGGTGCTGGTTTATGTATTCTTCAAGTTAGCTTGGTTCTTGCTGGCTCAGAGGGCTCTTTACCTTATTTCCATTACATGTAACAGATCCCTCCAAATTATGGATCATTAAAAGTTAATATTCTTGGCTTTCCTTATTGTTCTGTTGTGTAATGTCATTTAGGCTTAATTTTTGAGGGTGTTTTTCTTCTGAATTGTGAGGACCAGAATCTGGATCTTATTTGTTTGGAGTACTATGAATCTGAAAATGTGGCATAAAAGTCACCATGAAATGTAATGAGACTCATGGCTGACTCATAAGAGTCAGGAGAGCAGGAGAATGTGAGCTATTCCTGCTTATTTCAGAATGACATATTTAAAATCCAAGTATAAAATGCTCTTTGTTTTCAATTTCAGGTCATTTTTAATAAATGTATTTCATAGTGCAGTAAGTCTATCCAGACTTCTAGTTTTGCTAGGTACAACCTCAGTCAAGTAGTCCCTTGTCAATGTAAAAATACTAGTGAAAATCATCAGGATTACAGAGGAACTGTAGAGGAAAAAGGAGGTTTGCAGGACTGGTGCAGCACACAGAGTCACATAATGGTTTGGGTTGGAAGGAATTTTAAAGATCACACAGTTCCATCCCCCTGCCATGGGCAGGGACACCTTCAGCTATCCCAGGTTGCTCAGAGCCCTGTCCAGTCTGGCTTTGGACACTTCCAGGGATGGGGCAGCCACAGCTGGTCTGGGCAACCTGTGCCAGGGCCTGACCACCTTCACATACGTAGCACAAAGTATTGCTTTAAGTATTGATAATACTTCATGAGGTACTGTAGCTTGAAATGGAAGGAAAGATTTAACTAGTGCTCAGTAACAGCAAGCAGGGCTCTATGCAAATCACATTTCATGTTTTAAGGAGAGTTCTGCTGTGACAGATTGATAGCTGACATTAATGAATGCAGTCCTTCTAACAGATGTGTGATAAGCTTTTGCATTCAAAGAGTTTGATTGTTTGAAAAGCTAATACTTGCACACAAAAATCCCCTAATCAGTTATTCTTAATGTTTCTTTATTATTAAATTAACATTTATTTTTAAAAGGAAACTAAAAACATGTTATAAGTCTGAAATGTTTGTGCAATTCTTGGGGAAATAATTTCTGTGAAGAATTAATATTTCATGTATTTTGGTCTTGTTGTGAAGAGATAGAAGAGTTATTCAGAATAATGAGTCAGGTGGTGTAGTAAATCAGATGTAAATCGTGTGAATAGATTTCAAGTGAACAAGGTAAGGCTGCAGTCCACTATGTGTACTATTTTATTAAGTTAGTGGTAGCTTCAATAGTTAAAATAACTATTTTTCAAATGAGAAAGCCTGTGAAAGGTGATAGTTCTTACTTTTCTTCTTAAATGATAAATAACTGTCAGAGAAGTACAGGACATTTAAGAAACTTGATTGATAAAATATAAAATTAAAAATACAAATCAGACTATGCTGATAGTATAAACACTTCACAGGGATGTTTACAATCCTAACCATATTTTTAAATACCTTTCTTAATTGAACAGTTGTCTGTAGGTTAAGGCAATCAAGATAGCTTGCAAGGGGAAGAGCTAGATAGTAGCTGTTGGGTTTGGTTGGGTTTTTTTATGCTTGGTAGCTTAACGGCCTTCTGTAGTCAAAGCTGATTCTCATGTTTAGGAAATGCCATATGTATTATGTAGGCAGACCAAATGAAATGTAGGGATTTTTTTCCTCAAATATGAGTTTCTTTTAATTTTAGGCTGTTTGGCTAAGAGTGATTTTAAAATTTGAAATGTGCAACATTATTGTTTCTTGAGTGCTTTTGAAGATTTTCTTTGTGGTGAATATTTCTCCAAGCAAGTGGTGAATATTAGGAGAGTTAGCTGTAGAATGTGGTTTCATGTTGCATCTAATTAATGATACTGCAGACTGATTCTGGGAATGTGTGACTTCAGGATGCCTTTTTGTCATGCCTCTGCCCATAGGTTCTCTCTACTTCTCTTGCACAGACCTGGGAGTTGTGCTGCCTGAGGGTGGATTGATTTAAATAAAACAGAAATACACGAGGTTCTGGTGCATTGCTTTGAATTGGGTTTCCAACATTTCCTCACAGAGAACAATAATTTTCTACAGTTTGATGTATTTTGATGTTTCTGTTACTCTTTGGGTAATGCCTAGTATTTCACTTGGTTACATAAGATATAGTTATTTTTCCTAACTGAGCTAGAAATTAGATACCCAGAGTTTAATTGCTGAAGCACCTACTGAAAATAATACAGTACAGCATTTATTATTTAACAGCTGTTCCTGTTAACATGCTGAGAATGTATTAATGAAATGTCATTGGTATGTAGAGGAAAAAAGCAGAAGTGAGCTAGGATAAATTACCTGTTCTAGAATTCCAGTTCTTAAAAATTATTGAGCTATCTAATTAGGTATCTCTGATGTGTGTTTATTCATATGTATGTGTATATTTGCAATGTGGGCTCTATACGTCAAATACACTTATAGTGCTGGTGACAGCTACTCATGGGCTAGTTAATAATGCATGCCATTGTTCTAGGCTATGCACAAAGAATAATAGATATCACACTCTTAAAAAGAGGACTTGAGGAGATTAAAAATACTTTATAGAGCTAGAATGAACAATGAGACAGCTGCAAGTAGTTGATCCTTAATTTTTCTTTTCAAATCTGGTGGCACTAAGATGAAGAGAAAGGAAAACTGTTGAGGTGATCAAGAGACTTGGGTGTGGAAAAAAGGGGAGCATGAAGGGCACCCATTTGTCCTTCAGATAGGATGCAGGAGGTTCTATGCAGCCTCATACAGGGGAAAATCTGGGAGCAAGTTTGGCAGAACAATTTATTCTTCTTCTTTGTGTAAGGTGCCATTAGGAAGAAAGTGACAAAATAAAAGTTTCAGTCTGCAGTATCCTTGAACCATTGTGTGGACTGGATTAGTCATGCCCAGACTAACATTTATATATATCACTGCTACTTTTTAATTTAATGATTCCTACAGGAAGCATGACAATGTACATAAGAATCATGGTGAATTTTACTGTATGTAGACTACAGGAGTCCTGTTAGTGAAGGAAGGGCTAATTTCTTTCTGAAATTATGGAAGAGCATAGGTGATATCAAATTAAATGGTTAAATATAAACTAGTATTTAGGAAGAGCAAATAGACATTGCTAGCCAAGAATAGAAAATGTCCCTAGGAACAATATTTCACTTGTGATTTTCAATCAACTCAACTATATTGAGTTTTTCTTAAAAAGATTGGCACCCACTTTCCTGTGGCATATTAAAAATTGTCAGAGAAAGGCAGCATACTGAAATGAAGTGCTATTCCCTTTTATAGAGTAAGGCAGAAGCTGGGGTTGTACCAAAAATAATGGTGTGGAATTAAGGAACTGTAAAGCCCCCTTTGAAATGCTCAGGTAGGATGCAGTGTTGTTGTAGAAGCATATCAAGTGACTGAAGAAAGAAGAATGAAGAACTTTATTGAAGAACCAGTAATTCCAGTTCTTCAAGAAGAATTATTGGTTCTGCTTCTTGTGAGTGATGAATAACCCCCAAACTGAATTCAAGTGATGTTGGATTCACCTTTGTTCATTACACACATGTAGTTAATCCAAAATTTGAAATGTTCAATATGTCACATTTCTTAAATAAGCAAGGACATAGCTGACACACAGTGGCATATAATACTAAAACTCAATTAAGCACCAAGACTGCTATAGTCATGGTGAGGAAAACCAGAAGAAAAAGTGCTGTCAGAATTTGAGAGTGTATCTACATTTCATGAACAGAGTACAGTAGAGAAGGCATATTGTGTGTTGTCAGGGTCCTTCTTACAATTACCTTCACTGTAACACTCAAATCCTTTGCTGAATAGCAATAAGGGTGTGGTGCAATGAGCTGTAGGCACTCTAGAGCCACTGGATCGGGGACAATGCTGTGCTTCAGTCTGGTCTTGGTCCTGCTTAAAGCACATGTATCACAGAATATCCTGACTGGGGACAGGACACCCCCAAGAGTCACACCATGTACCCCAAAGCATTGTCCAAATGCTTTTTGAACTCCATCACACTTGGTGCTGTGACCATTTCCCTGGAGAATCTGTTCTGGTGCCCAACCCCCCTCTGGGTGAAGAAAGTTTCCCCATGTCCAACCTAAACCTCCCTGGCACAGCTTCATGCCTTGAGGTCCTGTTACTGGTCACCAGAATGAAGAGATCAGTGGCTGCCCCCACCCCTTCCCTTGTTAGGAAGCTGTGGACAGCTGTGAAGTCTCCCCTCAGCCTCCTCCAGGCTGAATAAGTCAAGTGACCTCATCCACTCCTCAGCTTTCTCCTTCTCCATCTTCATAACCCTCCTTTGGACATTCTGTAATAGCTTTAGATCTTTATTGTGTTGAGGCACCCAAAACTTCCCGAGCACTCGAGCTGAGGCCACCCCAGTGCAGAGCAGAGCGGGACAATTCCCTCCCGTGCCTGGCTGGCCTGATGCTCCAGGACACGCTTGGCCCTCCTGGCTGCCAGGGCACTGATGACTCTTTTGACTCTTGGGAAGGAAGAACTGATCTCAGTGAGCTGCCCCACAACACTTCTGGGTCTGTGGAAAGTTAGTGATAAAAGCTGTTTCCCATGCAATCCATAATTAATTGATCCAGCTTCCTTTCTTTAGTTCTTCTTGCACAGACTATTTTCTGTGCACTTCTTCTGAAAATGATGCAGTCACAGAAACAAGAGTTTAATTTGCTCTTGTTTCCTCTTATATTTTCTGGCTGTTTCAGAAAAGTTCCTGTAGAAAAATTAAGTATTAACACAGGTCTTAGAGATGCTTAAAGAACACACACATTTGCCTCAACTCCTAACCACTGTTTTCGTTCAGAATGTTTGATAAATAACATCATGATGTTAAACTTGGGAGTATTTGTTCCTGTCCTAATGTTACCTTGAAATTTGTTGCTTTTGATGTGGATCTGAAGAAGAGCATGTGTGCTCAGAAGCTCTTCTGCCTCCTTCCAGGTTCAGTTGTTTTGGCTCTTCTAGTGACAGATTCTGCCCGTGAAACTTTCTCTTCTCTCAGTTGCATTGCATGTGTACAAAAACTCTTCCATGCTACAGTGTATAGTTGAACAGTAGTATTCTTGTTCAAAAGAAAACAAAATTTGGGCTAACTGCATTGCTTCTGGAAATTTTTAAGTGGTTCATATTCAACTTTCATTTATTCCTCTTTTAAAACTCCAAAACCTGAAGTATAGATTCTAGCAGGTTGTATCAAAGTATTTTCTTGTATACATGATCAGCAGAGGTTGAATATGACTTTTTCAGAGCTCATTGACGGAGCTGAGTTACAGAAATAGGCAAACTGTTGCAAATTAATGCCATGCCATGTTTTAGATACAGCTGTGTTTAAGCTGTATTTGTCATGAGGGCTTAATAAAAGAAGAGATTTTGTATATGCATGCTATAAGGCAAAGTTTGAGGTGGTGGAGGAAGGGAGGAAAAAAGGCAAGAGAAGGGAAGGAGGGAGATGATAGGAATAAGTACATAAGCCTTGTGCTCTGTGATAGGTTGCTATAGAGAGGACTCTCAATATTTGTCCCAAGGACATGGCAGGGAATGAAGAAAATAAACAAGTAGTGATTGGCCTAATTTTTACACATACAAATATTTAGGCTATGCCTTGAGGAAAACACTCGGACTAAATACTTAATAAAGCAATAGACTAAGCTGCACAGTCTTACATTAACTGTGTTATCTCAGAAGTTTTCAAGAAAGGTAACACCTTTTCTTGAAGGAAGAGAGGTGTAGTTCATACTGCAGCAGTGCATGGGTGATTTAGATAGATGGTTTTGATGATTTGTTGAAATTTCGTCTGCATTTGCATGTTTGTTTAGATGTGTTGCCATCACATTTCTTGACTGCATTTATAAACTGACTAAAATGTACAGAGTAATCATTTTTAAATTGCACAAGTTGGTAAAGCTAGATAGCAACTGTTTCTTTAGAAACTAGGAGAGCAGACAAGAGCTGTGTTTTGAATTCAAAAATTACTGTGTATCCCCCTTTATGGGAAATTGTAGTTTTTCCTGCTGTCTTGGTATTACCTTAGGAAAGCATTCTACATGTGGTTTTGTATCAATAAAATTAATCATTGTAGTTTTTTCAGCTATTTGGGCAGGTCTTGTTTCAGACATAAGAAACAAAACCCACAGATTGGTGTTGAAATATGAATCAAATTTGTCTTTATGAACTGTTGCCCAGCCTATTTGAGGAAGAGCTGAGACATCCTAGCAAGGTATCAAGTTGTTAGACTGATTGACCAATACCTTCAAGTTATTCTTGTATGTAACTGGTAAATAAGATGGGTATTCATTATTGATAGTCTCAGAGATCCCAATAACACATGATCAGAGAATGATAATTAAATCTTCCAGTGCTTTTATCAGGATGCTCATAACTCATGATTTTGAGACAAATAAATAATAATTAAAAAAATGTTTGTTTGTTTGTTTGTTTTTTTAATGAGAATGTATCCATGTTGCTGAAAGAAAGAGGAAAGATTTTAAAATAAATTTGAAGCAGGTGTGTATTGATAGTCATTATTTAATAGTTCAGGTCTTTTTTCTCTAAATATTTCAGTATCTGTGTCTATGATTAGCTCCCTTTTGGTTGCTGTGCTGTGTTGTTCTTCCACACTTGTGTTAGGTTAGGGAGATACCCTCCCTCCACTGTAACTAATAGAGCATGAATTTGTAGGCTGTTGTATCTGCTTACCAGTTTTCCAAAACAATTCCATTCCATCTGTGACTTCATGTGGTTTGACCTTCATGCTATGGAAGATTTCTTCTGAAGGATAAAAGATGAGTAAGACAAGGCATGTTTTACATAGCAAGTTGTTCAAAATGGAATAACAGTATTTGTTGTATTAATGTGAATGCATCCTTAAGGGGTTAAGGTGAATAATTCCTTTTCTTTTTCTAATAACAATTTTGTGTGAAAGTGAAAAAGATTGATTTCTGGTGTCTTCACAAGTATTGCGAAGAATTATAATGAGCATGCCAAATGAAAAATTGCTGCAATTTTTCTTTGCTACAATGCCACAATCCACTCACGAGGAAAATTGTATTTATTTGTTACACAGAATAGGAAACGGACTCCATGAGAAAATAAAGAAAAATTAACTTGTCAGAGAAAATATTAAATGGAATTGTTAAAGCCTTGATTAGTTTTCTTGTTAAACCTGAGATTGCTTGGAACCACCAACTCTTTCCCCTCTAGATACGCAAGAAAATAATGAAAATGTGGAGATTCACTTTCAAATAATCGGTCACAGAAGAGGAACCCTCATCAGCCTAAACTCAAAGCTTCAGTCAGTCTTTGAAACCATCTTTCACTCTGAACATCAGCTATGCACTGCAACAAAATTGGGAGTTTATATTCTTAACATTGTTTTGCGTGCAGTCTAGTAAGTTATGAGTGCATCTTTTAAGGCACAAATTCAATGCCTGCTTGTCAGCCTTTTTCTCTCCTGCTATCACAGTCTGAGTTTTGGAAACACAGCTTCCCATTGGAGCAGTACTATAGCAAAACTGTGCTCTCTGAGCTGGACACTTGGAATACTGAAAGGGAGAAGTCCTAAATAATAATTTATTTAGGTTAATTACTTTCTAGTCTCTCATATTCTTGCCAGTGAGCAACAGGAAGGAACATATTTTTTCTGCTAATGTTGATTTGGAAACTACTTTCACACGTATTCTAGTTGGTCCAGAGCTGAGAACACTTACTGTTTTGTCTTTTTGGGTTGGTTTGTTGTTTTTTTTTTCTATCCCATATAGTAATATATTACGTATAGCAATAAATCATCATAGTAATATACTAATATCAAAGATAGTTGTGCAGGACACAATTTAATTTTTCCAGGCATTTTCCTTACTGAGAAGATAAGCACTATTCTTATTGTTTTTTTAAAAAAACCCTACCCCATTAATGCTATCCATTTGGGAATAAGTTCCTGGGGAATGCCAGCCATCATGAGTTTGGGGTTTAGTCTCAAATAGATGAAGTCAAAGAATCAGCCAACAGCAGACAAAAATGTGTGTGTATGCATTTATAAAGAACAGCAGAAATGTCTCCCTATATAATGCTTACCTACTGTTCTGTAGGATTTTTAGACATATCACAGAATCAATCCCATTTTCTCATGGTTAGTGTGAAGGAATGCTTCAAATGCAAAATAACTTAGAAAGAAAAAGAGAAATACGCCTACTCTGTGGCATAATTACACTGAAAAAGATGAGATCCTAATCTAAAAGATCTTCTTGAGGTGTGCTCTTGGGATCAGTTTGTTCGTGAGTAATTACAGCAGAGAATCTAAATTGTCATTGTGGTTCAGTAGTGCCCAATGACATGAATGTTATTTTACGTTGGTGAAGACTGTACATTTTGTTAATTGAATTTCTTAGCTGTGCAAGTCAAACTGTGTAGGAAGAACAAGTATGGAGTGCCCCATTGTTCATCCTAATATGTATGGATCTTATTAGACCAACGCAGCTGGCTTCTTTAATATGCCATCCAGGAAATTGGTCTGCTGCAAGAATGAGGAAGGGAAAGCAGTACAGTTCTTATGGGTCAGTTCAAGAAACACAGTCTGCATGCAAAAAGTGCTGAAATACTGTTGGAGAACTGCAATCACGCAGCTGTCACAGTAGCAAAGCAGAGGCAGGAGCAACACAGTGTGACAATAGCTGCTGCTGGGTTAGCAAGGGCCTGGAAGAGAGGAGTAGGAAGCCTATGCTTGATGCAGTCAAAAAGAACAATTAAATGGGATTTCAGATCCTTTGTGGTACGCCTACCACCAAGTGCCCAGCAGCAGTGCTGGGTGTGAGACACCCTCACTGCCTGCACCTTGCACATTCCCATCTCTGCAGAAAACCTGCCCTGAGAGAGAAGGAAGATTAGAACATGTGATGATATAAAAGCTGTGCTGCATAAAGGAGACAAAGGCTGACTGCTATTAGAGGCTGTTTTTCTGCACTCTGACACAAATGTTAGCTATGTACATGCTAATGCTCTGTACCTGCTGATGCAATTGTGCAGCTTGTGATATCCTCACACCAGACTCTGCAGCCGTTACTTAAAACCTTCTGCCTAGAACCGGACTGTGGTTCTGGGAATGGTCAAGAAATTGTAGATTTAAAGTAACAGGAATAATTTAATTCCTGTAGGTGCTCTGGCTCCACAACAATGAAATATTACTGTCACCTAACATAGAACAAAAAGCTGTCCTGAGAAATTTACATATAAAGCACTTAATTGAATGGCACACAACCTTATGGTTTATGTTTTCCAGCTTTTTCAATTAGGTAAATCTAGCAAAATAGAGAGTGTAACTGTTGGTGTAGAGAGATGCTTTAAGAGGAACCTGTTGTTCATGATTTTGTTAAAAAAGGTATTAATAAGGAAAAAATATTTGACAATGGATACAACCCACTAAGTAATGGTATTTGCTATACTTGCCTAAAAGCCATAAGCCATTTTGTCATGTACTCTCATTCATTTATGTATTCTAAATTTCTAAGTAGAATTTCTTACATGTTTTCTTTCTGAGTAGACCTTGTGCAGACAAAGTCTCAGGGGTGCCAACTGACTTTCTTTGTCAGTTGTTGTGGCGATGATTTCCCAAATTACTTTTAATTTTAATTTTTTATTATGGTGGTCTAGTTGGGGGGAAAAACAATTGAAATTGTGTTATAGTGCACTGACTTGAATTGCAAATTTTTCAAGAGTGTGCCAACATTACTTTTCACAAAGAAAAAACATAAAGTTTATCAAATCACAGAATTTTTTTATTCTATTAAAAAGCTCTTTTCTCCTGTACTTGGTGCTGGCAAGGACACATCAGTGTTCAGTTTTGGGGCCCTCACTACAGAAAAGACATGGAGGTGCTGGAGCAAGTCCAGAGAAGGGCAACCCAGCTGGGGAAGGGTCTGGAGCACAAGCCCTAAAAGGAGCAGCTCAGGGTGCTGGGGGTGTTCAGCCTGGAGAAAAGGAGGCTCAGGAGAGACCATATTGGTTCTACAACTGCCCAAAAGGAGGCTGTGGCCAGGTGGGGGGTCAATGTCTTCTCCCAGGTAACAAGTGATGAGGGGAAATGACCTTCAGTTACACCAGGGGTGGTATACATTGGATATTGGGAAAAATTAATTCACCTAAAGAGTGCTGAAGCATTGGAACAGGCTGCCCAGGGAAGTGATTGAGTCCCTATCCCTGTAAGTATTCAAAGAATGAATCGATGTGGGACACTGTGGTATGTTTAGTGGGTATGGTGGTATTAGGTCTAAGGTTGGACTTGATGATCTTAGAGGTCTTTTCCAACTGTAATGATTCTATGATTCTTTAGGTAATGGGGCTTATGTAATTTTGATTACTGAAAAATGCCAATAATACCCATAATTCTGGCATATCCATATATTTCTGGCATATAATTCTTAGGATGTACTATTTTGTGGTTCCCCTCTGACTGTAATGTCATTCTTATTTAGAGTTGGAAGAAGTTTTTTCAATATCTGTGACATTTTCAAAGCTGAAGCAAAATCAGCTTCAATGTTGTGTGACTTTTAGTTTAAGAACTGTATATATGACAAAATAGCTTTAAAATTTATCATTAAAAGCTTTGCATTAAGGTTGAATTATTATGTATGCCAAAAGTTATAATTGACTGATCATGAGTTATCTTTTCTTCTATTATGAATTTTTAGACCTTTGTATTCAGGACTAGGCCTTATTTTTTACAAGTACTAAAAATGTCCCATCAATTTGAATGAGAAAGGAGGTCCTCAGCTGGGTGGAGGTTGAGGTGGCAAGTGGTTGTATTGTGCAAGAGAGGAAGCAAGTTTCAGAAGCAAATTTCAGGGGCATTTCTGTTCGTTTCACACTTCTCATGCAGGGCTCTTTAATCAAAACACAACATGACTGAGGGATCATTTGCAAAGGCATTATTTATCTGAGCAATTGGAATAGTCTCTATTTATAGACTGGTTGCAATTACATCCAACAACTGGGTTTCTTAGTTCATTTATCATAGGAGTGGTGCCAGCAGGAACTCTGTATTTACTTCCCCATGCTGCCATTTTTAATGAATACTTCTTTTTAATGGAATTTCTCTATTTTTCTTCATGGTGTTGGTTTCATGACTGCAAAGTTAAAACTACCACTGTCCTTCCTTCCTGAGGTAAAATCAAGGCACTTTAATGACTGGGTTGTGAAATTGCACACTGATGCAGGTGGGTAGAGCATACGTAAGTGGCTTAATGGAAAGGAATAATGTAACCCTGGGCTGGCTGGATTAATGGGAGCAATTTGTTACCAGCCATTAAGGGTGTGCATGTACACCTTTTCTAACAATCAAATGTTTAGCATCATAACTTCTGGAGGGTTTTTATTTGGCGTTCTGCACAAAATGAACTGGGAGTGGCATAACTTCATGTTGTCCTCTTCTTTCTGGGGGAGGGTTATGTCCATTGAAGACTTACTATTCTATTTTCCAGTTGGGTCATTGATCCTTTATTTGGTACAGACACAGACATGTATTGGGAACTGTCTGTTGTGTCTCTTTACCCTCTAACAGAGATGCTAGAGGGGACAGATGCACCAGCATGAGGAAGCAGCATTTATCTTTGGTATATCCACAGGCAACCCATGTTCTCTGAACAGTGCTTTTACGTGATGTCCCTAATTCTTATGGAGTCACATAGTCATTACAAGGCTTCGCCCTTATAGCTATATTGTGTTAAAAACATTTAACTTCATGAGGGCTTAAAAACATGCTAGAGGCTTTCTGCTGTGCCCGCTGAAACCTGTGGCACTATTTATACTTTTTTAATGAAGGTTTGACTGATTTTTAAAAATTTCTGATTTTCAAAGATGAGTGTGTTTTGCCAAGTTATGAATGGGTTTTTACGATGAGGAAGATCTTAACATTTCATCAACAGTTCACTGAATTTTTTATCTTCCCTCTTACGCTGAGCCTTTTCTTAGGTTTTCAGTGGTGACAGCATAATAAGAAACAATTTGTTTTGAACTGCTCTTGAAAAAGAATAAAAGAAAATATGAAAAGCCTGTTTCTTACTAGGTGTGTTACGTTAGGAATTCATGTCTAATTTAGATAGTTTTGTTATCATCAATAAATGATTGTGTTTTTCTGTGGGTGATACTCTATGTGACTATTGACAGTGTCTCTATACATCCTCCTCCTTATTGCAGATGACACATTAGTTTCCCTTAGCAGTACTTGTAGGGACTTGATACCTGACCCTCCCTCACTCTTGGACAGGGGAGTGGGTTACAGCACAAGCTGTAACAAGCTCAGAGAGGTGTTGAATCCTGCAGCCACTCTGCAGAGATGAAACATTTTCTGCTTAGGCAGATTTTCTTCTGCATGGTGGATCCCATTTCTTTTTGATTAAAGCAAGAATGTCTTTATAAATTATGTCTTTTGCTGTGAGACTTGAGAGGTTTGAATTCCATCTGTGATCGATATTTTTATTTTTTATTTTAAGAGAAATATTTTTATTGCTTAGAAAGGATGCATTCCTGATGAATGCTCTATTTACTGTTCTCTTAAATTTAGCAAGGGGAGGGATCAGATGCCCACGTTGCACAGGAGTGGAGTGGAGAAAGCTGCCAAGGCCTCACCTGGTTCAGGTGTCTGATCACTGCCAGGGGCAAGCACCCCTCTCTGCACCTCTGGGACAAAACTGATGCGGTTCTTAAGATGACTCCTCCAGGAAGTGTCGTTTTCCAGACTTGCCATGACTAAGACAACACCAGTGCAGCCCATGGAGCTCCAAGTCTTGTGATATGGGTGAAGCTTCTGTGTTGATACTTTATAGCACCAGCTTACCAAATCTACACCAAGGTATTAAGCATGTGTCAGCTCTCAGTGTTGGGCCCCTCCACCAAGGTATTAAGCATATGTCAGCTCTCAGTGTTGGGCCTGTTGGGCCACTCCAGGTGCTGGAGCATGTCCAGAGAAGGGCAGTGGAGCTGGGGAAGGGTCTGGAGCACAAATCCTGTGAGGGAGGAGCAGCTGAGGGAACTGGGGGTGTTCAGCCTGGAGAAAAGGAGGCTCAGGGGGGACCTTATTGGTGTCTACAACTGCCTGAAGGTAGGCTGTAGCCAGGATGGGATCAGCCTCTTCTCCCAGGCAGCTAGCAACAAGAAAAGAGGACATATCCTCAGGCTGTACAAGCAGAGGTTTTGTTTGGACATCAGGAAGAATTTCTTCACAGAATGGGTTATTAAACACTGGAATGGGCAGCTCAGGGAGGTGGTGCAGTCACCATCCCTGGAGGTGTTCCAGAAAGAGTGAACATGGAACTTGGTGCCATGGTCTTGTTGGCAAGGTGGTGACCAGTCAGAGGTTGGACTTATGATCTCAGAGGTCTTTTCCAACCTAGCTGTTTCTGTGAAAATAGTTTCAAATGCAGTACATAGAAGAAGTGGGTTTTTTTGCCATAAAACAGTAATGAACTTTGGTCCCTTCTAATATTGGGGGCATTGGGATATAAACACCAATAGTGTGCTCAGAGCTAGAATCAATAGCATTTTTGTCTTTTACACATCTGTCACTTGGCAGTTCCTGGAGCTTTTTCATGTTTTGATGATCATTCTTCTGTCTATCCCATTGTTATCCAGACTTTTCAGTTTCTTCATATTATTGATTTCTCTTTGTGCATGTCTAAGGTAGAAAATGTTCACCATACTTGAATGATCTATACACTGGCTTGTGTGTACTGTGCAACTTTGAGAGCTTCAACTAGTTGTAAATAACTTTCCTTTGCTTTATAGGTTAGCCCTCTGAAAGGCCCCTGAGAGTGTAAAAAACCCACGCTGATTTATAAGTGTTTACACTAAGTGTTGTTCAAATTCATTTGTCACAGTATTCCAAGTGTGGCATTGTTTATTTTCAACACTTGTAGCTTTCAATTTTTATTGCTTTTTATTGTTTTCTATTTCTTTATAATTTGAATAGCTTTATTTAGCATTCCAGCAGTGGGTACCTCAGCAGTCTGATTCATTCAACTCAGTGTGGTTCATTTAGCCAGAATATTTTTGTTATCTCCTAGCTGTGCTGTTATCTTGGTAACTTTTACACTGAATGATTATTTCATCATTAAACCTGAAATTTCTAGAAGTCTCAAGGGAGCTGTATACAAATTAAATCAAGAAGTTCTTTAGCACTGCTGCTTACACATGGGATGTTTATAAAATAATACTATTTCCTTGTAGTTCCTTCATCTTTCTCTATGGCCTTCATTATTCCATCTAAGTTTGATCTCTGAAAGAACATTCTTTTACAAATAATTGTTTTGGCTGAAGAAGCTAGGTGCCACTTTGTCTTACACTAAGGGTTCATTTATTCTTTGATAATTAACAGAAAAGTTGTTGCTGAAAAGCAGCTGTACGTACGTCGTTTCCTGGGAGAAAAGAACTAAAAGCCTGAATTCTAGCGCCTGGCAAAGTGAGATGTTGACTCTTTAATTTGTGCTGTAATTCTAGGAGCTTTAGTGAAAAGTGGTTACCTGGGATACAGGATTTCTTAGGATATTGGTTTCAGTAAATGTGAAGTGTTTGGCTCAGGTTAGGATCTTCAGTATTTTGCCCTTTCAAATTTAAAGGAATTGTAGCCTACAGAGGGGAAATATGGTATTATCTATTCTCTCATTAAGTAAAAATAGAAATAAAAATATTTCCTCTCTTCCATTCAGTAAGAATAATTTCATATGTATATTGTTTTCCTAAAAGAGTGGATCTCTTTTGCATTCATAGCACAGTTTCAAGAGGAAACCAAGTTAGAAGCACATATTTTATGTTTAGTTTTCAAAATGGCAAGTTCCCTTTTTTAGAGGTTTTCTGATATGGATTCAGTTGCTGAGAAATTTGCTGTATTTGCACATATGAACTTTTTCCTGTTGTCTTACAGTTTAATTTTCTGCTGAAATGATCTGTAGTTGTGGTTGTGTATAGGAGCACAAGAGCTGGTCCCAGTGGACATCTGTGTATTAAGGCAAGCGACTAGGTGTTGAGATTTGTGTAAGACAAGGAAGTCTGCAGAAAATGGAGAAGACTGGAACAGGCACTGGAATACAGCAGCAAAGTATTTGTGGAGATGTGCTCAGCTTTTTTCCAAAAAATATGATGTAATTATTAAAAACTTGTTGCAGAAGTCAGGAGGCAATTCATGCAATTTAGTAATTTCTTCTTTATGGGAAAAAAAGCTCAGTCTTTCTTGATCCAGCTGCAGGTGGAGAAGGATGCTTTTGTCATCACAGTCATTTAGGTATGGAATAGACTGGGAAGTCCAAACCAACTGTCCTGTCAGTCTGATGCTGTCTGAGGTCATATTGTCAAGTGCTCATCAGTGAACCCCTCCTGCACACATATGTTAGGTTCCCAAGGTTCATCTTTTCTTCATCTGCAGAGTGGTTTTAAGTAAATACTGAGAAAATGGAATTAAGTGATGGTGACCAGCATAAAAGAGTAATGCACCTTGGAGCATCCTGTCTATGTGTGCTGATGTGTGCTCATCCAGCCATCCTGCATCCTCTTATAATAATATAAAACAAGAAGGAGTGAAACAGCATTGTGGAATTCTGCAAGATCCATAGATAGAAGAAGAAATAAAATTGGTTTCACAATATGCAGGAAAAAGATATGTTTGTGTGTTTACCCATTTAGTCTTTTGAATATACAGTATTTAGTTCATAATGGTGCCAAATGTGTATGTGTGGGAGGGATGGAGGGTGTTTAGAAAGCTGAAAATAAAAAAAATACCTTTTTTTTTTTTTTTCAAGTCCTCAGAGTGCACTGTCTGCATTTACCATTGACTAAGGACTTGCTGAGAAATATTAGTTTCAAAGAGTGACAGGTCATTAGCTGAACGAGTGGAAGCTTGGAGTTTTTTTCCTCTTAGAAAAAAATTAGTTCTATGAGACCTCAATGTCTTTTTTTCTTGTTTTGAGTGGTAAGTAGTTATACAGTTACAGACAACTTCTATTATCAAAATACAGTGTGGTAATCTGTGTTTTCAGGGTGATTATTGTCCCTCTTCTTGGAATGATAATATTTGTAGCCCATCTTTTGCCTTGTTACGTTGTCTGCACCATTGCAGATGCAGGTGAGCATGTACTGATTGCTATATGGGACTTGCTTTTTTACCTTTTTCCATTACAGCATTTTATATTTTGACTATGAAAAAGTAAAACAGCATATATATTATTTCATAGTTTTGATTTTTCTTCTGAACTTCCTGTGGCTATTTGAAAAGAATCCTGTCAGCAAAAAGTCTTGAATTTATTTTTTGGAATTGTTGAGAAAACAGATGTTCAAAATCAACCATTTCAAAAATTGGCAGAAATATTTTCCGTAATGTTTTTTGTCTACCTGTCTTCCTGTTATATCTGGAACCTGTTTAGTAAGTTTGGTTTATTATATTTCTTATAGAGGATTATGTGAGCTTGACTTACCCATTCAACCAAAGTCAACATGCCTAAAATCAGCATGCTAAAATTCCAGGAGACAAGCTGAGTTAGCTTATTCTCTCATTTCATTTTGCCCAGCAGCCTGGGCCCTCATAGGAGGATTGAAGAGCATCTCATTGCAGAGTGCTTTGGAATGTAGAATGTAGGGCACTTCTGGAAAACGGGAAAGATGGGTTTAATCTTCCTTCCCTTGGTTCCATAGGGTGAAAGCCAAAGGTAACTTTGCTATAGCAACCATTCTTTCAAAAGGGTGATTCCACCTCCTTTTTAAGTGCCTGTTCTCAGCTTGCTGTTTTGAATCCCATATGGCTGCAGGGTTTTCTGTGAAGCCTGTTTGAGATTGAATTTTGCACTCCCTTAGCTGCCCAGACCAAACCTTCACTGTATGTGGGATCACAGGCTTTGACACGTGCCTCTGAAGAACTCTTGAATTTATTACTTAGACATCATTCCAAAGGTTCATAGGTGTGTTCTAAATTTGGAATTATGTGTACTTTCTCCATTTGCTGGATGATAGATTGTAGCATATACCTGTTACCTTGTTCATTTAGCCTTCTGATAGCTTACATATTTGCAATGGAGTTTTTCACGCATTTTCATGTAAACAAAAGAATGTTTATCTAACATTCTCCTGTTTTTGACATTCCTCTCTTGGGGAGGAAAAACTTGATGGACTCTTAGTTTGACCAGTGTGGTTGGAGAGGTGGCAACCTCATCCTCCAATCCATGGTCATTGTCCAAAATCTATATAAACTGAAGTAACAAATAAACTTTCTTCTTCTTCCTTACCTGACCTGGCGGTGTGCGTGTGTTCATTGCGTGTCCTATAGTGACACCATACTATACTTAACACTATACTGTAATACCTGTAATTGGCAGGTTTCTCACCTTATCTTGGTCAAATTAGTTTAGTCCCCTGGCAGGACACTGAGACAAGCTTGTCAGAGTCAATAGTTTTGGCTTTGTCTCTACTCTCCCTACAGCCACTCTTCCATGAGTCTTGGAGGTCACCTTCTGTTGTCTCCCCTCAACATAACATTTTTCTGCTTTCTTGAATCTTTTAATATCTTCAAGTGTCCAGTCATCTGTGATTATTTTCTTTGTCACTCCTAACCATTTTCTTCACCTGACTACATCCTTTCTATAGCTATCAAGATCTTATTTTAGTCTTTAAACACTAGCACATAAAGTAGCCGTAAGTGCGTGGTTTCATAGAACAACTGCCACCTTTTTGTGTCATTAGTCTCTATAACTCTTTGCAGATTCTTAACACAGATTTTCTCATGTATTCATCTCATGAAGACTCCTGTCTTCCAGCTGCTGTCTACACAGCAGGTTCTTAAATACCTTATCTGAGAGGTACTACCACTGTCCCAGACAGTTTTTGGTTTTAACTCTCATTAAATGGGCTAACAAAATAGGCAAAGATTAGGTTGCAGTGTTCAGAATTTTTTTTTTAAAAGCTGCAATTTATATTTGCTCACATTGTTTGTAAGAGATGACTTTTCTAGCAGGAAAATAATTTAGTCTCTCTGGTATCATCTTAATGCTGACTTTTCAGTAAGAAAAAATATCTGTGATTTATGTACTATGTGATCACATTACATGGTTTGTTATGAAGTACTAAATATGGCAGGAAGAGCTTGGTGCAGTTCTGTTTCTATTCTGTAGTATTAGCAAATACAGAGTTGAAATGTATGCAAAGAGCTCTGTGTCTTCTCAGACTTTGTCAAATATTTATGCATATTTTATATATATCCCAAATAACACACTGTAGCACTCTGAACTGCTGGACTTGCATGAGAATGGGAGCAGAAGGTTACACAAGTCAACATCAGAGTACATTATGTTGCTGTATGTTGTGCTACTCCTTATGCTGTAGTGGGAGAGCTTATGGAGTAAGTACTATAGTGCATGGTATATAGTGGCAAACTCTTCTAGTGGAAATACATTCTACTTTTCTGGTGATTTTATTGTTTAATAACTACCTGCAGTGTTCTGGACACAGTAATGTGTGTTTGTGCTGGTTTCACTAGCCAGACAGCTGAAACCAAGCTGAGACACCAACTTCCTGAGACACCAAGAAAAATTGTCTCCTACCATGAGCCAGGAACCTGGGTGGGGTTTGTTTTTTTTTTAACTCCATCATGACAAATTGTATAATTATTGGAAGAGCTGAAATAAGACTAAAAAGAGGACTAAGTACTGTGTAAGTCCTTAGGGAAATTCTGTTAAAGCTCCTTTCTGGTGCCCTATTTAAAGATAGGGAATTCCTTCAGCTCCTTGTGCTGATGTTTGAATAGATAGTTTCTGTGAAGGAGCCTGCTTAGTGATTCAAACCCCTTTGATTTCAGGGAGTAGTGTGCATCTTTGACCCAACAATGAGTGTGCTAGCTGTGATCCAGAGTGCTTTGAAGCAGAGGAAGGTACTATGGTCTAACATATCACAATTTTACATACTAGATAATATTAAGGCACCTGAGCAAATGTGTCCGCACATCAATAACTCAACTGGGATAAAGTTATCCAAAAATGTCTTTTGGGGGGTTATCTTGTTTCTTCAAATGGGCTTTCATAGTCATCAGTAGAATCTTGGTGAAACTTCTGCTTCATTGTGAAATATGAATAAACCCCATGTCGACTTCTACAGAGAATCCTTGGGAGGTTTTATGACTCACTATTGCCATGGACCTCATTCAAGATGCCACATGTTATATTAGATACTTCATGTTTTTCAGAAATGCTTGAGGAAATAGCTTGTGGTTCAACACATTAGAAATAGCACTGGTACAGATGGCAAAGAGAAAATGCTGTAGAAATGTTGATTGTGTGACTCTGATTTCTTGCAAGCATGTAATGCAGGCTGAGCAAGGTCTTCCAGCTCTGGCAAAATGATGGTTTTGCCATTGAGCTGTGTAGCTGAGCACAACCCTGATATTTTGGTAGGAGATCGTGACTATGAAGGCAGTGTTTGGAGAATTGCAGTGTGAGCACAGACAGGAGTAGGTAACTGTCCTTCACGAGGAGCTGATCCTGGAACAGACTGTCTTGGCGGTGCTCCCAAGACTCTGATTCAGTCAGTTCCTGCCTAATGAACTGAAGACCACCTTCCTGATAATTAAGAAGAAACAAGCTGCCTGGATTTTATCCAGCATCAGATTTTTAAGCTGACATTCTGAGCACTTTTTGTGCTAGGTAGTTGAGTGCTCAAAAATTGTAATCCCCTAAATTATGTGGATTGGAGGAGAAATTTCTATATTTTTGGTTTGTTGCATATGAGAAAGTCCCTGCAATATGGATGTCTCTCTGATTGTCAGACCACTTTTTCTGAGTATACATACTTTTATTCCAGTTTTATAAAAGTAAATATAAATGTTCTATGTCTAAAAGAGTAGTAACATAGAATTGCAAGGTATCAGGCATTCTGTGTATTCACCCAATTATGTCTAGATAAAGTTTCAGTTTAGTGACCCCCTCAGGAGCAGGCACTTCACAGACTCCTTTTTGACAGTATCATGGGAAGTGATAGCCCCAGTGATCACACTTTGTTCCAAATTAGTTTATATTCAAAGTATCTAAACTTCTTGAAATAGTTCCAGGGTTTGGCACAAATTATGGGTCTTAGCAGCAGAGCCAGTTGGTATTGCCTTATATCATGTGTGGAAATCAGATAAATTTTATCTGTCTCATTTCATCTTACATTCAGATAGATGAGAGAGTTGAGCAACCTTTCTCTCAACTGTTCTTCAGACCTTATGTTTACTTACAGCTCTTCAGTTGTGTCTTCCATGTGGAAGACCTTTCCAGTCAAAACCAGGAAGACAGAAATAATATGATACTTGAGAGTTGTAAGTGTCTGAGACCATGACCAGTTATTTCTCACTGCTACCACTCCCAAATGGTTGCTTTTGTTTGAATAAAAACTATTTATGGAATTGGAGTTTTGGGGTGCCGGGCTGTCTTTCTAATTCTTCCTGTAGTGGTAGGAACTGGTGAGATGTCAGAAAATAGATTTCTGTGTCAGAAACGTTGGAGGTCCAGTAGTGTTTGTCTAGTCTAGTTTAGAAGTACCACCTGCTCTCAAGGAGTCTCAAGTGTACCATATTTCTCATTCAAGAGAAGAAAATCCTGACAAAACAGGGAAAATCTCACACTGCCATTAAGTCACCTTAGCAATTTTCATACAGTTAAACTGGGGAAGTGTTGTTTTTACTGTATGAGGGAATGGGCATAGCTGCCATAGATAGGGATGTTTATAGGGATGTATGACATGCTGGTATAGCTACAGCAGCTGGAGATGGTCTGTTTTCATGCTCCAGCCTGATAGTCTTGCTGGCAAAACTGTAGTCTTGATTTGAATGGGATGAAAAAATATTTTCACAGCTCTTCTCTTGAAAAATTTTTTCTAATACAATTTATGACTTGAGGGCTCTGTAGTTTGGAAATAGTACACGCATACTGATTGGTTTTCCTGCCATGTTTTGAGTAAAATACATTATTCAGTGATTATATATGAATTTTCACTGATTTCTTTATTGATAGCTCCGTTTCCTGATGTGTCAAGGGAATGAGAGAGCATGACTAACATGTTTTCTGATCTTACAATTGCCAACTGTATGTTAATTTTCATTTTAGAATTCATTCATGGCTGAAGTGACTGTACTGCTGATTTTGAATATAAAGCATATTTACCAGGTGAAAACTAGAAAATTGACTTTACTTGGAGTGATGAGTAAGAAATTATCAAAGTTTACCTCTGTCTTGCTGATAAAGCAATCCATCTAGAGAAGTGCACAGATTTCAGTGAATGTGTATTTTGATAATACACTGTCTTTAGACAGTTCATTTTTCCTACAAATACTTTGTGTTGATGTGTTTGGGTTTTTTGGTGTTTGTGTCCACCTTGGGGAACTATATCTGGAACATAACCCTCAGCTGGAAAAACTGAAACAAAAAAATTGTTTCACTTACTTGAGCTTAGCAACCAGTGAAGAAATATATACAGTGTACCACTATTTTTAATGCCATAATTCTGTATGAATAATAATTATAGTAAGAATAGTAGTAGGACTTCTTTTTGAGCAATGATGTGAATATTGCATTCAGCAGTGGAATGTAGCAAAACATGGTAGGGCATCTGAGCATGGTAAAGTAGCATGTACTGAGTACTGTTGGGATGTGGAATGAGCTAGAGAGGTAAAAAAATAAAATATTGAACACTATGAGTATTGCAGCCACCAGCAGTGTGCAGCCATTCAGAATAATTAATGTCTGTGGTGCCGGTCGTTAGTCATGGTCATGGAGCCTTAGGCAAAAGAGATGGGGACCACAGACTGTCTCCTTGGAATACATGAAATGAATACAGAAGGTGTGCTATTGCATGAGCAGCCTGTCATCATCATCATCATATGATGAATTCCTTTGTTTTCCAGGAAATATATAGTAAATGGAGAAGTGGGGGAACCAGTCTTGCAGCTTGTGACTACTAGGACTCATCTCAAAAGGGATAGGATTTGCCTCAACCAACAAACCATCTTTTTAATTAATCTCATTTAAGTCTGGGCACGTAATACAGGTCAGAAGAAGCACTTTGTAAAAGTGCCTCTCCATTGACTGTAACTGGAATCCAGATGACTTGTGCAGGTGATTGATGTCTGTGTAAAAGGCATCTCAGTTTTAGATGGTGGGATTCTCATGTGCCAAACCCCAGTGTTCATGTAATAAAAATCAGTGAACCATAGTAATGTCAGAAACGGTATTTTAAGAACCAAAATAAAATGTATCAAGTTTTTCCATGAGACATCTAGTGGTATGCACTTAGAAATGAATGTGTTACTGAAATAAGCAATAAAGGAAATGAAATTCCATATCTAAAACAGCAGATTCACAGCATTGGTATTTTCTTTGTGACCCAAATGAAGGCAAAATAAGTACAGATTTGTAACCAGAAGAGTAATTTTCTCATCATAGATGATAAGAATAAATCCTTTTAGAATTTGGGCTATGAGCACTAGTCAGGAGAAACTGCACTTTTAAAATATATTGTCCATAACCACTGATAAACAAGAAAAATTTAATGCAGGAACCTTCTGATTGTAGCTACTGAGACTGACCTGAAAGGCATTTCTAGCAGAGAAGAGTGAAGTTATGCAGAGACACAAGCTGACCCAGATAAATACTTCAGGATCATGCTCTTTTTCTGGACTGATCCTGCTACATGAAAGGGACTCATAAGGTGATTCAGGATGGTCATGGATGAGAGAAATTCAGTTTCTTTTGTGTGTTCTGGAAGACTATTAAATGTTCAGCTAGGCTCTCTGAGACCTGTCAGTTCGTGCATAACAATGTCAAAGCTATTAAATTAAATTCCTGATTTGTTTTAACTCCTTTCATGTAGAGGTAAGGGCAGGATGTACCTGCACCTCAGGCTGAAACAAACTCTCCATACACCCAGCAGCACACTGTACTGTAACACAGATTGTTGGCTCCCACATACACATACGTGCACTAGGGCACAGCTGAAACAAAATAGTGATTTACATTTTGATGGGTTATATGGTGCTTACTTGGCATGCTGTTATTGTTGCTCTTTAAATAAAATCCCCTGAAGTTTATTTCTGACAAGACTGTAGTAACTATAGTAGCATTAAATGGTCGTTAGGAACATTTTGTTTATGTAGAATTAAAATATTATAGTCGTTCAGGAGATTGCAGACTTCCTTTTGTGGGCATTTGTAATTATTTGGGACCAAATCCAGTTTCCAGTGAACTGGATAAGAATCTCACTCAGTTCCAGAGGGAGTTGTGTCAAATTTCTTTAGGTTTTTGAAGATGTTTTATAAAATTGAGATTTTAGTTGAGTGCCTGAAACAGTGAGGACCAAGACTTCCTTTAGGACTCTGCATAATATGTGCAATGATATCCTTTACCATGAAATGTTTTTAATTGGATGTGGTAATGAGGATATTGATGGGTCTACCTGGTTACTAGTTCATAAGTTGTTTGTATAATAACATAGGAAGTATGGGCAATAAACAAGAGGACACCATATCTTAATCCATGAGCAACACTGTGACTGAACTGGCATAGCAAAGACATGGTGAGAGGACAGGGAGAGGAAAGGGCTGTTGTATATTTTGGTTCAGGTACTTGTGCTGTGACCCAGCTGTAGAGGGAGTTGGACATATAGATGCTCTATGAGTAATAGTAATAATAGGAAAAAGTTCATGGGCTCCTTTTATTCAGGCATTGTACAGACCACCAAACAGGTCAGGTAGGTGGGGATTTTTATTGTCAGGGTACAGGTGATGGTGAAAATGAGTGATTTTAATAAACAGTCACCTGCTGGAAGCCAATGAAGGAGAATACCAATGTGCTTTGCAATGCACTTACAACCAAATTTTGAGACAGTGGGAAAAGTAATCTAAAGGGGAGCTATTATATTTCATACCAACTCTAAGGGAGAAACTGTTAAAGGACTTGGAGAGAAAAGGCAGGTTAAATGAGAATTACCCCACAATGATAGGACTCGCAGATTTCAGGAAGGAAAAGAGTAAAAGAATTAGAACAACATGTTTCAAGGGGATATAAGAGGAGAGTGGGCATAACCTCTTTGTAAAGGAGTCTGGAGAAAAGAAGTTAAAGGATTGTTCGTTCCCCAAAGAAAAATTATAAAGAGAAAAATGCAAATTGAGGCAGCACAGGAGAATGACAAAAAACATAGTAAAATAAAGCTGTCTAAAATATAAGCAGCTCATTTATGTCAAGTACAAGAAGGAACCATATAAAAATTAAAACTAGTTCGGATTATTTAGAACAAATACAAAAGAAATAGCAAAAGATACAGAGAAAAAAAACCAAAACCCAAAATACATCAAAGAAGCCAAGACCAAAAAATGTGTACAAGAAAAGGTTGTGTACAATAATACATGAGGAGTAACAGAAATGGTTCTGCAAGTATATTTTTGGTAAGAGCATGTTCCAGGAAAGTGTTGCTCTGCTGATTAACAGAAGTACATTGGTCTTCACTAGTGATATTTTGAGTAAATGAAAACAGCCTAGAACGGAGAAAGGACAAATCAGAGAGTACTTAATGTGTTAGGTGTTCCCAGGTTAGCTGTGTCTCAGATTTGCTATACTTGGAAACTGGAAGAATTTTCTAAATTAGTCTCAGCCCTGTTAGCAGTTACCATTGAGAATCTGAAGAAGAAAAATGAGTGTGAAAAAAATTCCAGAAAAAAATAGAAAAAAATCCTTTAAAGGAGGGGGGAGCTATGGATGGAAGAGTACGGTCACAGATTTGCAGATCGTTTTTGTTCCTAGAAGAATTTCAGACAAATATTCATTTTGTAAATACCTAAAGAAAGTAACAAACAGCAATCAGCATGGATTTGTTGGAACTATCTAATACCCTGTAACAAAAAAATTAAAATTTGTGGATAAAAAAAAGGAGCAGATGCCCTACATTTTCATTTAAAGAAACTTCTGAATGCTGTCTTACAACAGTTCCCTATAAACAAGCTAGGGAACATCAAGCAGTATTTATATGTAAGTTGCCTGGGATATAGTTGCACAACTGGTTGGATAAAGTAAACCTGAGCAGGTACTCCTGTTTCACTCATTTGTATTCCAGAAGAGTTTATTTTAGACACTAATATGTTTTTTCAGCAATAATCTGGATTATGTTTTAGAGAATATGCTTATTAAATTTGCAGTTGTCACAAAGTTGAGAATGAATTGGAAGGACGCCAGAGAACAGGATTAGAATTGAAAAAGATCTTGACTTGGCTTTGAAAATAAAGTAATATTTAGCAGGTGTAAGTGTATGGTACTCTACTTGGGCAGAATAGCCATAGACAGACACAGGACAGATTGTTAAGCAGTGGGTTTTGAAAATTATATATGTCATAAATATTACATGAATAGACATAGTCAAGCTGTCGTAAAGAAAGCATGGATGGATGAAAAAGATATATAGCCTGTAAAATGTATGGAGTAATTAATCTGATGTACTCAGTACTCTGCTCAGTTCAAATACTGGGACCAGTTTTGAGCATCACATTTCATAAAATATAGCTAATTACAGAGAATTCAGGGAATGGCAGTAGAGAACTGAAAATTAGGACTTATGAGAAAAAAAAAGAACCAGAAATAATTGAAAGAAAAGGGTAGGTAGGAACAAAAAGTTTTCAAGTATGCGAAAAACCCCAACAAAGCACCTTGAGCCAACCAACCAACCATCCAAAGAAACACACCCTAAACCACCTTGAACCTACACAGATAAAGGGAATGATCTGATCTCTGCATCCCCTATGGATAGCTTAAATTATAAGAGAAAGTATTAATTTAGACATGAGAAAAGAAATTCCTGACCATAAGGTGAGATACTAAGAATAAGTTAGGTGAGAGATTGGTAAGTATATTAGGAGTCTTCCAAAACATGGAAAGCATATCCAGAAATGATACAAGTGTAGCTAGCTTTGTTTCATCTGCAGTTTGGAGCTGACTTGCTCTGGACCCTCTTAGCAGTATGAATGTGTTACATTACTTTGTATTATTGCTGTGCAACACAATGCATTTTCTGTTCTGTAAATCTTTACAGATCTGTAAATCTGTACTGTAATTTGAATTAAGATTATCCTTTTTCTTTTATTTCAGTGTGTGCAGAAGCTTACAATCCTGATGAGGAAGAGGACGACGCAGAATCTAGGGTACTTCAAGCTTAGAGTCAAATACTTTTTCAATTCTCAGGCTTAAATTTAGGAGGAAAAATGTAACCAGCTTCACCATTCCTTTCCAAAAACATCCTTATTATAATATACTTCAGTAATCTCTTGGGGCATTGTGGTAAAGGCACATTTAAAAATTCTCCGTAATAGTCACCCATGTAGGACTTGATGTGTTATTCTTAATTACCAAATCTGTAGTACATGGTTAAGGAAACACTTGTGCAAAGAGATTTACCCAGAGAGCACCTGCTTCTAAAATCTCTTACTTGGTGTCCTCACAATCTTGTTGTAGTTTCCATTCACTGAAGGCAAAAAAAAGTTAAACTGTAAAATAGCTAAGATTTTTCAGGGTACCATGTGACAAATAATGAACTGTATTTATTTTATTTGTGTCACCCTTTTAAGAGCATTTACTTAGCTTTTAAGACAAAATAGCATGACTTTCAAGAGAAGTTTAATTGTTTATATTCTGCCTTATTTTCTGGCTTGTAACACTGTTCAAAATGTTACCCTATAGTATTACAGCTATACATAGCACAGAAGCATATGAGTTGAAAAACTTGATTGATACCCAGATGAACCAGACACTGGTAATTTAGTGAATCTCTGGCTCACTCAGATAGTGGCAAGTCTGTTGTTTTTTTCTGTGAAATTTCTGGTATAAATTTAACACAGATACTATTTTACAAAATATTCTTGAGGAAGTAGTAATGGGAAATGGCTGAATGTAAGAGGGGTGCTTTATATAGAACATGCATGCCCCAAATACGATTTGAGAGTAACAATGTTTATGTAGCAATAATGTTGATAAAGCTGTCCAGAATGACTTGCAGAAATTAACTGGGTTCCACAGGTGTAAATATCTTGTGAGCTTGAATATAGCAGTGTTTTATTTGCTATTGGTATGGTGGTACCATTTTATCATTTAGTGTTTATTCAAATCCTGAAGGTTTTGAAATGAGAAAGTTATGAATCATGGCCAAAATATTGTGTAAAATGCTTCGTTGAATTAGCTCAGTCCTTCAGCTAGTGCTGCTATATGATAATCACTCTAAGAGGTTTTGTATTATATCCCTCAGATTATTCACCCCAAAACAGATGATCAAAGAAACAGACTGCAGGAGGCGTGCAAGGACATCCTTCTGTTTAAGAACCTAGACCCGGTAAGAAATTCTTGGTGATGAGCAGCATTTAGCAGTGCTGCTAAGAATTATTTCTCTTGAGCTTTGGAACAGAAATTTACAGATTTGACTTGGTAACCTCTTGCGTATGCTTTCTTGACCATAAATTCCAGAAATGCCATTTTTTAGAACTCTACTTCATATATAGAGTCTTTTGCTTACTACCATAAGTGATAATACTGAAAGACATTATTATGAATCCGTACATTAATAAAAATGGATAATTAATCGTATTAATTACTGTATTTTCTTATTTTAAATCTTCTTATACACTGATGTCTATAAATACATCAGTTATCTGGAATGTGTAAGTGTTTTCTATTAGTTACTTTTTAGCTTCAAAAGGTGCTGAGTGCTCCATCAAAACAGCAAATTACCCCCAAGGCCTTCAGTTTAGCTATGGATATAATTGAACAAGTGAATTATGAAACAGAGAGAAAGAGAAAGGTACCAGTGATGTGTTTACATTATTATTTCACTTAATGTAAATACCATAAAAATGCTTCAGGTAATTTTCTTCCATGCAGATAATTTCCTTCTGTTTAGTATAAAAAGAACTATGAGCTTTTAAGAAAGCCTAAATGCACTGAATGCATGCTCTGGATCACACAAAGGTGATGACACTACCAAAAAAGCACACAGGATTGTTTTAGGGAAAAAGGTGAGTTTATCAATCAAAGCATGCATCCTGAGGCTGGCATGACTCACAGCATCCCAAATGCTTCCTCAAGAGATTTGATTCTGTGCTGTCAAGGGAAGAGAGCATGAGGGAAGACAATTATGTAGATTTTTAAGTATGAGGACAGAAAGTTTACATTTTATTCAAGAGAGAGCTAATGGAAGGACCAGCCTGCAGCTTTGTTTGGAAGTCAGGTGCTATTACAGAGAATGCCATTTGTGCTGCAGGTTTCCAGCTCCTGCTTCTACCTGCACAAAGACTGAACCCTGACCCTGGGTACTGTTCCCTTGAAGTCCTGAGGAGCAGTGAGCCACAAAGCCCCATCTTAGCAGATGCCTGGAGTTATTGCTACAGAAGGGCATCAAGTCTCAACGTGGGTGCTAATACATGTGCATTCTTGGGACAGTAGAGATCCTGACAAAGAAGGTTTCCTAACTCCCTCATGCTGTCTGTTTAATAGGTAGTTAATCAGCTGTTCCACTATATTTGTTCTAGCTAAAGCCATGCACACATTTACCCTTCTGCTCCTGAAGTATTTTTCTGAATAGCTTCAGGGAATTAAAGTCATATGTGGGCATTTGCTCTGGATATGAAATTGCTTTATTATATATTTTCCTTATAGTTGGTGTGTCCTGGCTTCCACTTGGATGGACCATCATTACATTAGCCTGCCAATGGCATTTTGGCAGACCCCTCTTGGTTAAGCTCTGAGCATTTCTCTCTTATGAGCCCTGCAACATGATTATTGTGTGCTCCTAGAACCTGCTGTGATGTTAATAGTGTTACAGTATCATTCCTCTGGATGGGATCTGCTTTGTATTACAGTAAGAGCTAGATCTTCTGTCTCAATAGTCACCAGCTACTTGGTCTGCAGGATAGGGGTCTGTTGCCTATATTGTAATTTTGTGTAAACATAGAGCATTAAACTGCTTCAGTGTGGGCACTTGATGGACTTTTTCCAAGGATGAATTCTTCCAAGGAATACTGAGATATTATTTCCTCTGTTTATGAAGTTCTTCTCAGGACTGTGTTTGCTGTCTTGATTCTGATGTTTTGAACTATTTTTTTCAATTCTTCTTTTGAATCAGTTACTTATAATTGCTAATAGTTCCCACAATCTGTTCCAGGTGTTTCGCAGAAGACTTCTCAGCTGAGTTCTCCCTTTGTAGAGGTCTGCAATCCAAAGCCTTGAAATGTGCTCTGGGGATCTCTCAAGTCTTGTTTACCCCCTTTTGCTCAGATTTTTCAGTGGATTAAGAACACTTCCTCCTGCTTGAAATCCTTTACAGGCAGCATTCTGGAAAGTTGAATAAGACAATTATTGTAAAGGAGTTTTTCATTACAATAATTTTATTCATAAAAGACACTGGAAAACTACTGAGCTCTGAAGAGAACAAAGATGTTAAAATGTAGCCTTCTTAAGTCTGGCTTAAGTCTGTTCCTTCTTTGGAACCAGGATCTGTAGTCCCTGGGGAACTTCTCCCACTCCTCCCTCTTGTTCTGCTTCTGAGCAGTGATTCAAGGGCTCTGCCACTGCAGTTGCAGTAATTAAATATTCCTGTGCCAGCTCTCTTCTTCACCTCTGCCTCTCCATGAGAGATGCTGCAGTTTACAGAGCGGTATATTAGCAAAAACCTCATTCATCTTGGAGAGAGATACTATCTTCCACTGCTCAAGTCTCTGGAACAAAAGTAAAGCTATGTATTGATAGCATCTCCCACTCCCACTGTTGTGTTTTTTGGTTTTTTTTTTTTTCCTTGTACTGAACTTCAGCTTCTTTCTGCCGTAGTTCTGTCTATGAAAGTCACCATTTCAAAGGTCAGTTAGAGGGGAACAGATGATGTAAAGGGCCTAATGGCTTTTCCCCAATGGCCTTTCAGAGGGTGTCAAATACCATTTTCAAGTACAGAATAACATGTCTTACAGTGTGATCAGAATTGCATTCAGTACGTGATGCTCAGTGAAGTCCACCTTTTTAAAATATTTTTATCCCACCCTCACACACTGTATTTTAATTTGAATGGAAGGATAAGATAAGGGTATCACTAAAGCCAAAGGAGAAATTGCAGTAGTTGGGAGTGACTTACAGTTCTCTTCTTCTTCATTTGAAATGACAAGAGCCATCATATAAAATTAAACCCAGCAGAACCATTTGAATGTAAGGCTAAATGAGAGGAGAAAAAGATAACCTTCAGACTTTGAGACAACTTAGGACTTGCTATACACACACAACAGTGCCTCGAGCCCTTGTTTAACTACAGTAGTTTTTTAATATCAGATAGGCAAATTTGTACATATATATTTATAAATATCAATATTTCACCTATTGTCTGTGATTAAAAATATAATAATGTAAACACCAGTCCTCATACATTTCTCTGAGCAACATTCTTATGTTTTAAAGGCCAACTCGTAGTCTAAAGTCTGTGAAGTTACTTGAATTTTATGGAAACTAACTTTGTAGATTGATGAGGATGTGACTGGTCTGTGAATGTGAGTTCAACAATGTATCCCTTAGTTAACTCCCTTAAATAAAAAATACTTGACATTTTAGCAATTTTTTGCCTTTCTGGAGGCTTAATCATTTGCCATCTTGCTGCTGTCAATCAATATCAGTTTTACCTAGCATGTTACAGTTTTGAAAAAATTAAGATAAAAATATGAATGGAAACATGCATTTTCAAGAAGATGAGGGAAAGAGGTTTTGCAGAGGTATGTGGTTACTTTTTAGAGGACCAGATCAGGAAAGAATCAGGAGACAGGTCTATTCAGACATCTGTTTTCTTCTTCCCATGCTAGATTAACTCATTCCTCTTCTAATGCATCTCTTCCTGTTTTTCTTCACAGGCAAACCTCTTCCTCTTAGAGTATTGTTTATTGTCCTTCTGAGTTGCCTGCTTCCCCATTGCCAGAAACTATAATATTTCTGTTTTGCTCCCAGGATTGTCATGATGTGCCAGGCTGGTACTCTGCCTGCACACACAAAGCACGTTACCAGACACCCTGCTTTGTGCTCCAGGTGCTGGAGCTTACTGCAGTGGGCTCTGAAGCTGCTCTCTTTCCCTTCCACTTTCACTTTGTGTAAGACAGCAAGGAGAAAACTAGATGATGACCAAATGTCTTTAGCCCTTACAGAGGATAAGCCTGAAGTTGCTATCACTGAAATTTCTCTCTGTTCAGCCTGTTTTATCACAGGGAAGAACAGCAGCAGCAGCTCATCTACTGGCCAAGGAAGCCTTCTACACTTCTTTTTTACAATATAATTCCGAGTTGTTCTTTTGGTTTTGTCTCTTAAGAGGAAAATGTGCTGGGGTGATTAACAACAGGCTATTTAGTTTGGAAATTATGGCCCATAGGGCAGCAGTTAAAAAACCTGATGAACCTTTTATCAGAGCAAGAGGCTGGCTCAAGGGGCTGGTACCATCAAAGCTGAGCTGTCCCCTTGCACTTAAAGTCTGAATCCTTTCTTTGGCAAAAATTCACAAGCAGTGTTAGATCATCCATTCTCTTTCAGAGAAGTTTAATATTGGAGAGCTTTGCCCTGCTAATGCTTGTACAGAATACGTAAAATGGGTCTTGACCCTTTTCTAAAAAGTAATAAATTATACATATTGTTCACAAATATGCAAGAGCAATTTCTGGGCATATTGCCACTTAGGTACCTGGAGTATTAGTGTAAGAGAACACAAATATTGATTAATCAATTAGAATTGATTAACTTGAAAGAAGATGAAAGAGAACATAATGTAACTGTTTTATGAATAGTGGAGTCATATACTGAAGGCCAAATCATTCCTTGAAACCACTAAGAAAATATTCTCATGCTGCTCTTGGGTTCTTAAGAATTTCAGTGAAGAATTAGAACTACAGATTTTGGAGCAATTAATGGGAACATACACCCCATCCCCATATATATACACACACACATTTATATATATATAAAATGTCTGTATAATATATATAACTAAGCCCAGAATGCCTGAACATGTTAATACTCTGCCCTCTTAGATGACACAAAGGTGATGACATTGAGGTGCCCTTCCAGAGAAGGGCAGTGGAGCTGGGGAAGGGTCTGGAGCACAGGTCCTTTGAGGAGCAGCTGAGGCAGCTGGGGGTGTTCAGCTTGGAGAAAAGGAGGCTCAGGGAGGACCTTGTCACTCTTTACAACTGCCTGACAGGAGGCTGTGAGCAGGTGGGGGTTGGTGTCTTCTTCCAGGTTACAGGAGCAGAGGAAATGGCTTCAAATTGACCCAGGGGAGGTTCGGATTGGATATTAGGAAAAGTTTCTTCACTGAAAGTGTTGTCAAGCATTGGAAGAGACTGCTCAGGAAAATGTTTGGGTCACCATCCCTGGAGGTATTGAAAAGATGTGTAGTTGTGGTATTTGGGGTAGCTAAAAAGTATAAAATGTGTTACTGAGCCTGACTGATGGGTGTGTGTGTGATATTTGAGAGGCAGAGTACTAATTTTGCATGTAACTTTGTGGACGAAGGTTAAGATATATTCTCAAGGAAAATACTATTGCTTGAAAATATTGATTGTACATTATAATACAAATCAGTCTTTGATGGTGAAGAAATGAATGAATTTTCATTAGTTTACAAGTGGATATAACACAAGGGAACTAAATATTTTGAACTGGATCAATATTGCTGCTAACATTTTTATCAGAGTTCCTCTGGAGTATATGTGCATGGTTTTGTTTTGAAAAGCAAATATGGAGAGGTATGTACATGAATTCTGTAATTTATTTTCCTCTACAATGTTCAGAGTTGATGTAAGAAGTCCTTTTCTTCCCATGGTTTCTTTGCCTGTGTTTTGCTGACATTTTCTACCTCTCTCCCCCACCCCACACCCAGCCCCCTTTCCTTTTCTGGTATTGTCCATTTCAATGACTTCTTAATATCATGTTGAATATTCATTTTTTGATATTTCAAAGTGCACAAAGTGAGGAAAAGGTGGTCAGCAGGATGCAACTTTAACTGGGGCTCATTTTATAAACTCAGGGACAATAGAAGAACTGTGAATTCACTTTGTTCACATGATAATCTTTTAATGTTTTTAGAAGTCATATGAGATAGGCAAGTCTTGTTGCTACTGTTTTGCTAAAGTGCAAGGAAATCTTCTGCCCACTGGATTGTGCAGGCTGTCTTGGATCTATAAAGGAAATTACTGAGATTTCCTGTCTACTGGGGACACTCCAGCAGCACACTCATTCTTTTGTGGGACTCCCAAGCATATATAATTCCAACATACCATCCATTACTTCAGGGATCTAATGCCCACAGCCTTATAGCTGGATTTTACCAGCTCCTGTCAAATTACAGAATAGGATTGTCTCAGTTTGCTGTTAGATGCCATATCATTTTAATTTTAAAAATGTAGCTATGCCTTCTATCTCCTGAATACGTTTTCCAAAAGTCAGGAAGGAAATTTTTCAGAAGTTAACTTCTACATTTGCAGTTGTCATGACTTCCAGTGATGATCACATCCTATTTTCCATTTTATCTACAGTGCCTTCCTTGATTCAAGTAGCATTTTGTCAAACAGCAAACATTTATATCAGCAGTTTAAACATTGATGCTTCTTGGAAACCCCAGTCTTTGAGTTTAGAAAGGAGAACTTCATCTTTTTTCCTGTAACAAAATAGCTCACAGTACATTTATAAACTAATATTAAGATGAGAGATACCTGGCACAATAGTAGCAAAGCATTTGGTAGTTTGGCAGTTAAAGGAGCCTTTGGCATCTTGGAAGGACAGCCATGGTCTAACAGCTCTCTTGACTAAAAGCTGTCTTGCAAGGACAGAAAAGTGACTAGATTTTTAATCTGTGTGAGATATATACTAAGTAAGATCTCATTTTAATTATACTTAATATCTATTATCTAATTTTTGTCAAGAAATTTTGTTGAGATGTGATTGCCATGTTTGTTTTGTTGACTTGAGAGAAATTGAGGTTAACATACTATTTTCAAACAAAGCAACATGCATCTGGAGGACAGTACTTTGTGATACAAAGTCTACGAGAGGAGAGTTGTGAGTGTTTAGTTGTAGTTTTTCATCTGACCTGGCAGGAGCCTTGAAATCACACACTGTGTCAGGGGGTGTCCTTGGCAAACCAGTTATCATTCCTGTCTGGAATTGTAAACATGCATAAAGTTCTGTGCCTTTCTGATACGGAGTGTCAGTGCAACAGGCTTGCACACACCTTACTAATGCAGGTCCTACTGGCATCAAGGAGCATGGTGGGACAATTCCTGTGACTCCATTGGAAGGATACAGGGCTTCAGGAAGGAGGAGACAAGTAGGTGGTGTTACCCTCTGTATCATTGGACAGCTGGAGTGCACGTAGTTCCACGTGGGGATGGATGAGGAGCTGACAGAGAGCCTATGGGCCAGGATTAAAGGGAGAGCAGGGACAGGTGCCATTACAGCCTGCTACAGCTGCCCAACCAGGAAAACTTGAGCATGAGGTCCTCTACAGACAAATTGGAGCAACCTCATATTCACAGTTCCTCATCCTCGTGGAGGGCTTCAACCACTCCCACCATCTGTCAGAGGGACAACACAGCAGGGTGCAGGCAATCCAGGGGATTCTTGGAATGATTTAACATCCTTCTCCAAGTGATAGAGGAGTCAGCAAGAGGAGGTGTTATGCTCGACCATTAGGAAGTTAATTAAAGCACAGACAAGTAAATCTGGCCAAGGACATCCAGGGTAACAAAAAAAAGCTTCTTTAGGTATGTCAGTGATAAAAAAAAAAAAAAAAAAACCTAGGAAAAAATGTGGGTGCTCTCAGGAAGGGTACAGGGGACCTGGTTACCCAGGACACTGGAAGGCTCAGGTACTCAATGACTTTATTGCCTTGGTCTTCACCAGCAAGTGTTGCAGCCACACTGCTCAAGTTGCAGAAGGTGAAAGCAGGGATGGGGAGAATGAAGAGCCACCCACTGTAGAATGGCTCCAGCTGGGTTCAAGAACATCTAAGGAAACTGTAGGAGCATAAGTCCATGGGAGCTGATGAGTTACATCCATGTGTATTGAGGGAACTGTCCAAGGATGTGGCTAAGCCACTACCCATCTTATTTGAGAAATCATGACAGTCCAATGATTTGAAAAGGGGAAATATAACCCCCTTTTTGAAAAAGGAAATGAAAAAGACTCAGGGAACTGCAGGCCAGTCAGTCACAAAACTCCCCCCCATCCTGTTTTCATTTTACATGTGTTTTTGAAGGTAGAACTGCTTTAAGGAAGAAAAGCATTTAGACTGCAACATTTTACAAAGTACTGGAATTAATTCTGTTTACGAAACAGATCTATTTTTTAATTCTAAAGTTACCTATCTTTATCTCTTCAAAATAAAGACAGAGGATGCCAGTGAATTGAGCCTCAGTCTGGCAGAGATTCCAGAAGATTCACATAGAGCAAACTGGAAAAGCAAGTTATGTAATTCACATGGTAAAAGCAAAAAACACCTTCCTGGTTTGGTTATTGCAGTCTGGTTTGTCTTAATTTAAAGTGGAAAATTTTAGAAAAGGGACCACTTGTCTTTAAGTTAGTGGCAGTTTATTTAGGAAGTTAAAATAAATGTGCAATGCTTCAGCAATTAATAGACTGCTCTCAGATATATTATATATCTTGAAGTATTTTAAACATTTTAAAAAAGAGAATTGGATTTGTGACTTCTTCTCTGTTGCAGATGTACGTACTGGAAAACTTGTGGTTTGGTGAGCTTGATTCATAGTTATAAGTTGAAAATGTTTTAACCAGAAATCCAAGATGAAGCACACTAAATAAAGATTTCAATTATATGTATTATTCCTCTATTACAGAAATAACCATCTTTTTGGTTTAACCTTTTTTCCCAAGATATCTTGGAAGTATTTTAAGTTCTGGGGTTTTATGCACATATAATACATTTTTCTTGCATTGCCTGCACTCAGATGATAACATGGCCTCTCGTCTCCCATGAAGTGGGGAGCATTCTGTATGCTCTCACTTGTTTCAAAAGGCAGACAAAGGCTGTTGGCTGGGGGAGCCACTTTGCCCATCCAGATGTCAAACCAGAGGAAGGGAAGGTGCTGCTTCAGGTGCCTTAGACAAGCTGACATTAGGTCAATTTTACAGATTCTGTAGGATTTTCTTTTTGTTTACATAGAGAGGACTGAAAAGAATGAAGTAATATTACCTATCCATTCAAGCATGGAAGTTTTTAAAAGGCAACTCCTGTACATAATTTTCATTCTCTTCCAATGGCACCCACTCACACTTGCCTTTCTCTGAAAGGAGCTTGAATACATCCACTGATATGTGAAATGATCCATTTTTTTTTTCAAATACATACCTGTCTATACTAACACAGGTACTAAGTAGAGACACAGTTAAATGATTCTTTGCTGGCCTAGGAGGGCTGCATGCTGTCTCCCTGAACTTAAGCATGATCAACTGTACTAATGATGGATAATGCCATTCTGTTGTTCTTTGTGCCCACACACAGCCAACTCTGTGAAGGAAAATTTGTATTTATCTTCCATTTTTCCAAAAGGCTTGGATTACATGGTACTGCTGGTATTTTTAAAAGCTTTCAGTAAGTAAAAAATTCAGCAGCATAAGGATGGAATTCATTACAACTAATTTATCTGCCTAAAAATTGTGTGTAACTGGGAGTTATGATAGAGCTCTCTATTCTCAGAGGAAAGAAAGGGAAATCTCTAGAGAATTATTCTGAGCTATCTTGTATGGTTCTCTCTGTCCATGGGCTGCAGAAGGACTCTAAAGGACTGACTTAGACTGCTGTTCTTTGGAAAGGCAAATGCCATCCATCTTTCAGTGGCTGGAAATGCTGTGAATTGAACCATTCCAAAATGCATGGTTTTCACTAGAATCTGCTTGTTTCAGTATGATACATACTTAGTAAGTTTCAAGAAGTAGAGTGTAGAATTTTAGGCATATTTCAGGATAAACCAAAAACAAAATGTAAATTTTTAAGTTTTCTTTTTAGGATTCTTAATTTACAATGAGCTGTGTTTGGGCTTTTTAGATATGAATAGTCAAATTTACATCAAATTAAGCAATCAGTGCTTTTTTTTTTTGTTATTAGATAGCCATAATTCAAATTATCATATTTTGTTAGTCTGTTAACATTTCTCTGTCAACAAAGTAGTTTTGTAGCCATGTGTAAATTCCTACTTCCCCAAGAACCCAGAATTTACTTACTCAGCAAAAGCATTTCTAACTTTTATGGTTACCTCTAGCCCAACATTCTGCAGGCATTGTATAACTTAGACTTTCAAAATATTTAACAATCATTTTGAAACTTAATTCTGTAAAGGAGTTCCAAAGACAAAATCAGGTAAATGCTTAATTTGGAATAATGGATATAGTTTGGTTTTTTTCAAGGGTATAACATTACTCAGTTGTTAAGGGTAAAAATCTGTCTTTGGATGGTCATGAGCAATTTATGTTGCAAAGAAAATCTATTTTATCATTTGCAGTGACAAGTGGGAAGCTGTGCTCTGAACACTGGAAGAGGAAAAGCTAACACTGAATACTAAATAGAACAGTCTTTCTATTATTGATCCACGCACTTCTGTAGCATGAATATTTTCCACCATTACCATTTTTATCTGCATATTGGGGAGCTGGCCAGTTAGTTAATTCGAGGAGTAAAACTTTAGAAACATGATAATTTCTTGTCTTTGTGTTCTTTTAAACAGGAACAGATGTCTCAGGTGTTGGATGCAATGTTTGAAAAGATGGTTGAAGGAGGGGAACATGTAATTGATCAAGGGGATGATGGTGACAACTTCTATGTCATTGACAGGTGAATTGCTGTGCCTTATTATACCACAAAGTACTGTGCAAAAGTACATTGAGGAAAGTCTGTATTCTATGAACTTGTATTTAATGCTTACATTACAGCTTTTCTCCTGGTATTCAGTGACAGGACTCATGGGAGTGGCTCAGAGCTGTGCCAGAGCAGTTCAGATTTGACATTAGGAAACATTTCTTTACCAAATGGGTGGTCAAGCACTGAAAAAGGCTTCCTAGAGGTCAATGCCCCAAGCCTGTCAGTGTTTAAGGGGCATTGGGACAACTCTTGTAATAAAGTTCTTTCACTTCTGGGCAGCCCTGAAGTGGTCAGATAGGTGAACAAAATTATTGTTTTAGGTCTCTTCTAACTGAAATATTAAACCAGATCATCATAAAAGCGTGTCCAGATTCTGTGCTGGAAAGACAATATTTTTCAGCCTTGTGAGGTTACAGTTTGTCATCTCTTGTCCAAAAGGCTGCAGGGACTTTACAATATTCTGTCAGCCTTGCAGTTTTTAGGTGTAGGGTATCACCTCTGTGACCCTTGTCAATGAAATAACTGGATGGATTTTTGCATTACATTCACATGATTTTTCAATGCACACCATAAAAATATTCAGTACAGAAGAAAATGATGGCTCAGCATCAATGGGCTTAGCAACTTCATGTTTTACAATATATCAGATTTTACTGCATTCCTAAAGAAAAAAAAGTTATTAAATTATCAATGGAGAGAAGAAAAATGCATGTATTTATTTAATGATCTTACTTTGCTTTTCAGATACATTCCTTCTGTTTCCTGCATCTTCTGTTGTTTCATTAAAAATTACTACTTGAAAATATTTTAAATATTAAATAACCTGTATAATTATTTCAGTGATCCTATCATAGCAATTTTGCAAAGACTTGACATTTGTATTTAGTGTGGTTAAAATGAAATTAAGAAACAGATTCTAAGTTAGATCTTAATTTTTAATAATTTCTGGTGATAAATCACTGTACATCCATTCTATCTTTAAACTGAGCTAATGTAAAAACTAATAATCCTATCCTTTCCTTTAAAAGGGACCACTTTTATTATTTATAGAAGTCAATGAGATGTCTTTACAAGGTGTTTAATACCATTTAAGCAAGCAAATATTTTAAATACTTTTGAAATATTTCAAATGCTCTATGTTTGGAATTGAGGGTTTAAAAAATACAGTGAGAGGCTGCTTAGCAAAGGCCAGGACTGGATTCTACTCACTGTATTTATATATTTTATTAACAGAGGTACATATGATATTTATGTAAAATGTGATGGTGTTGGGAGGTGTGTTGGAACCTATGATAACCGAGGATGTTTTGGTGAGTTGGCCTTAATGTACAATACACCCAGAGCAGCTACAATTATAGCTACCTCTCCTGGCTCCATCTGGGGTTTGGTAAGTAGAGTACTTCTTTTAAGCTATTTTTAAAATACATAAATTTTTTATCAATTTAACTGGCATGCTATATCAGCACTAAAAAAAAAACAAACCAAACAAAACTTCAGAAAGTTTAATTCTAGAAATCCTGAGAAATCTCAACACAATGCTATCTTTGTCCTGAATCCACAGATGAAAATCTGAGGTTTAATAAAACACTAATTTTTTAAAAAAATTATTATATTTTAATTGCAATTTCCCAAATTGAAAACCACTGATAATTGCTTATTAATTTCCACACACATCCCCCCCCACCCCCCACTTTGACTGGAAATGCTTTTGTTTCCAGAGTAAAATCCAATATGAGGTTATTTACTAGGGTTATACTACCTGGATTTTTGACAAGAGTAATTGACTTTAGCCCAAAAGGAAGCTGAGATGGCCAAGATTGATCTAATGACTGATCCCAGGATTGAAATAAAACATGTGGTTATTCACCAGCTTAATCCATGTGACTTTGGGGATTGTTTAGGACACTGTAAGAATGGCTTTAAATTAAATTGGGTTGTGTTGGCCAGTGAGTCCCCCCCTGTGGCAGTGAAGGCTTGCAATGCATTTTCCCTCCGCCTGTCGCCAGGGCACAGCCACACAAAGTTAAGAGAAAAAAACACCATAGGCGTAGTTTTTCCATCTGTCTTGTTCACTTTCATGGCCAAATCCTAAAGAATGTCCAGTTGGCTGTTTAGGGCAGCAGTGAGCCTTGTTCTGCTGAAACAGCAGAAAGTGGGCTGTGACCTGAGACCCAAACTCATGTATTTTGGTTTTTACAAAACCGTAGAAGCCTCTTTGAGTACGTATCAATTTGTATGGGACTTCAGGGTAGTGAATAAACTTTGTAAATTAAACATTTAAATATTGAGGATTTCTTAAATATCCTAAATTACCCACTCAGTGTTCACTGCTGTGAACTCTACCCTCTGTACATGAGTTCAGTATGTACCCTTCAGGGATTTTCATAGCGATTGTCAGGTTAACTTAAGGAGCTCCTGATTGACCTCTAGAGGAATCTTTCTCAACTGACAGTAGGGAGAGACCAGTCAGCTTGGGTGACAGCTACACTGAGTGACTAAAATTGAGTAATCTGATAATATACAGACAGTTCTTAAGTATTTTCTGCACGTATTTTTAGTTAATAAACTCTCTTTCTCTCTTTGTGTTTACAGGATAGGGTAACATTCCGAAGAATCATTGTAAAAAATAATGCCAAAAAGAGAAGAATGTATGAAAGTTTTATTGAGTCATTGCCATTCCTTAAATCTTTAGAAGTAAGATTTCTATTGCATTATTTTAATGCCTGTATCGGAGGTACCTGATAAGGTTCTGCTGGGAGACTTTAAATTTGGCAAAGTGTCTCCACAATAGAAGTTTGCATACTTTTGTTTCAGAGAAAGACTACATTTATTTTTTTTTTAATTTAGAATAATTTTTTATTGTTCATATTGTATTTTAAAACATAAATTAACTTTACTTTCAGTTTCCCAGAGCTTGGTTTTACTAGATATTAGGCAACAAAGTTAAACAATGACTTGGGGAATTAAAAATATTTTCATTTATCAGCTATATTTTTACATGCATGCTTTTCTAAACATAATTTTTGAAGGCTTATAACAAAAATGGAAGCTTATCAGGATAGCTGTTAAAACTGTAACATACCCTCTGGAACTCTATTCAGCAGTTCTTGTTTTTAATGGTAATCAAAACAGGAAAATAAAGATACTCTATTCTGTGCAAAGATTCACAGAAAAAATATGAAAGGGCTTTCTAAATATATACTATCATAATGTTAACCCAATATTTCTTACATTTTCTTTTTCTAAATTAAGGTATCTGAGCGTTTAAAAGTGGTTGATGTGATTGGTACCAAAGTGTACAAAGATGGAGAACAAATCATTGCTCAGGTACAGTTTCTTCCTAGTTTTAGTTTTTCTTTCATAATAGGTAACAGTAATCATGTTATTTATAGACAATGCATACTTTTAAACCCTATTTTTCTTTCTCACTTAAACAAAATCAATGCATCTTGAATGTAAGAGGTGGTTATTTTGTTTCAAAAGCTCACTTTTAACTTATGATACTTTAAAGAGCAACCCTCTTTGTTGGTATAAATAAGACTCAATGTTTTTAGTATACTTAGAAATTCAAACTTTGTAAGTGTACTTCGAAGGAGGAGCATTGAAGACTTACCTTGGTCTTGTTAAAATATGGTCAACTTTTCAAGAAGACAGAAGTAAACTCTTCAGGATAGGCAACTGCAATTGTCTTTCTCCAGAATAATTAGTGGATATCACATAGCCTCTGGAGGCTGTTTATACTGGAAACTTGCTAAGGGAAATAATTTGGGAGGAACACAGAAGTGGATAAATGGTAGTAAGGATCCTAAAAATCTTCCACAACATTGGTTTGCTCTGCTTTTTGTGTAAGGTACAGTCAGCTATGTCTTTTCATGAAAAGGCCTGGCTGTCAGTTCTGTAGAGATGTTTTGATTGTTATGTGTCTAGAGTATGGTTTTCAAATTAAAAGTGGTTTCTTTTGCAACAGGTATCAAAAAAGAGGAGCTTCAAGGCACTGGTTGCAAATATTTTGATGTTACCAGGAAACTAAAAGGAAAATTTAACACTTTTTTAGCTCACTTTATTTTTTTTTTTTCTTGTGCAGGGTGACTTGGCTGATTCTTTCTTTATTGTGGAATCTGGAGAAGTAAGGATTATAATGACAAGAAAGGTAAACATCCCTAAAACAACAGTCTTTTTTTTTTTTAACCATTGTCACTAACTTTGCTTATGAAATCCTGAGTTTGGCAAATCTCTCCTCTAATACTCTTTCTTTCTTTTTTTACATGATATTTCAGGGTAAACAAGATCTAGAAGAGAACGGAGCAGTAGAAATAGCTCGATGCTCAAGAGGACAGTATTTTGGAGAACTTGCTCTTGTAACTAACAAACCCCGAGCTGCTTCTGCATTTGCTCTTGGCACTGTCAAATGTTTAGGTATTAGTCAATACTATTTTATCTCTAATATAAAATGATATATAATCTCTTTGGTTGTTTTTACAGGGACTCTGTCTTACTCCAGAGTATAAGATTTAAGGGTGTTCCAGTAATCACCTATTATTGTGCATTACTATTTGTATTACTTATCTGCAAAGATTGCTTACAATTGATAAATACTATTACACACAATTTCTCCAACATTTCTCTGATTGTACGGAAGTAAAACTTGGTTTAGGACAGTACAGAGCATTGCTGCAAAGTGCTTATATCTTTCAGATAAATGTCGAATACTCTGCAGAAAGCTGAGGTGTTTCTTTTCTCAGAAGACTGACTCATCTAAGAAATAAATCTGTTAAAAAACCCATGCCTTTTTATCCCCATGACTTAAGCTTTTAACAAATTCTTTTGTCTTCACTAACTGTTAATTTAGTCATCCCATCACACTGGAGTCTCAGGCACAGGAAGAGTGAAGACTGTAGGAGTTGTGCCCTTTGCGTCCGTTGTCTGATGTTTAGCTCCTGATTATGGGAAAACTGTAAACTGAAAAGATAGATTTGGCATTCCTGCATAACAATGTGATGACCAAGCCAGTAACCAAAAAGTTTCTCTATTTTTTAAAATTCCTAACTTGAAACACACAGAGATGATCAGGCAATAGAGATCAAAGATATGACATGGGAAAGAATAACAGGCAGTGGTGAGAAAGAAGTCCATTGTGGCTGAATAACAAAGATCTCTGGCACTTCTCAAACAGCAGAGATCTTGAACATTTCTCAGGAGAGAAGAGATTACTGGTCAACAGGTTGGAAGTATATGAAGTTTCCTCCCTGGCCTATTGGCTGGAACTATAGAGGATCACATTACATGATCAGATAAAGAAAATATTCTGGTTGACTGTGCACTGACATTGCATGTGAATTACTGTCTTCAACTTTTTGCACATTTGCTGGGAAAATAAGTATTCAATACCCTTTTCACTTTGTGTGGAAGCAAGCAAAAAGAACAAGGAAATAAGCTGTTGGAGTCCAAGTGCAGCCAACAACATCACTTGAGGTTGTGGCTTTTTGAAATCTCAGGGGTCTTAAAACTTTATTTTGTGGAGGAATCTAGCCCCCTTCAGACTTCTTCACAAGCTCTTGGGTAACATATATCAACATATTTCAAAATAAGGAACAAAGAAAGTTCAAGTTTATTTATGAAATTTCAAGACAGCAGTGTGTTGGTCGATTTTGGTTTTGCTAAGGTAAACGGTTCCCTCCTGTGCAAACAGTGTGTAGGCCTCAGTACTATCTATTGTCATTTAAAATCTTACACTGGAATATAATAAATACCAGGATTAGTGTCTGTTACTGATGAGCACATAATATTCTTTCTCTTTCTCTCCCTTTTTATCTTAGTTATGGATGTGCAGGCATTTGAAAGGCTTTTGGGACCTTGTATGGAAATTCTGAAAAGAAACATTGCAAACTATGAAGAGCAGCTAGTTGCTCTGTTTGGAACAAACATGGACATTTCCGACACCAGTGCATGAACTAAACATTGGAGCAACGAGATCTGTTATGAGAATATAGCACAGTAGTGGTTAGTCCACTGAGAAATTGTCTCTCTTCCTATAGATGCCAAGCATTTTCTGTGATTTTAAGAATGGGATTGGGGGTTTTTGGTTTGGTTTGCTTTTGGTTGAGTGGTTCTTTTGTTTTTGTTTTGTTGGGGTTTTTTTTTAATTATGACAGTGGAAATATTAGTAAAGAAAATAGCAATTCAATAAATTGAGGGCTTGATTTTTAAAAATGCTCCGAATTTATGGTTCCATCTGATGTAAGGACAGCCTGCAGTAGCACAGCACCTTTGAAAATCAAGCCCTTTAACACAATATTTCCCTAAAGAATAGATTTTTAAAAAAACCCCACATGTGATGAACTTGTTAAACCAGCTTCTGTTCTTCAAAAAGGTTACATCTTTTCTGGAAAGACTGTTAGTTTGAATGTGATATGTTGAAAGTATTAGTGCACACAAAGTGTTTATATGTATTAATACAGAAGATATACAGTAGATATTACTTTTTGACTATTACAGTTGTCATGATTTTATGTTGCATTTATCACAGATGTAGTGAATCACAAGATTAAGCATGACAATGCGTTTTGTGTAACGCTCATGACCCAAATCTGGTTTTTAACATTTCGTAATTCATTTTTAAGTCCTCTTGTTTAATATGTCATGTTTCAGCACGACATTGTAATATCTTATGCAATTTAGAGGACTTGTACATTTTTGCAATAAACAGCATTTTTTATTAGTTACATGAATTCTTTTCATGAGTGAGGACAGCAGACAAATTAACCTTAATGCTTTCAAAGCAAAGGCATGGGTCATTGTCATGTTCTACCTAATCATACATAACCTATATTGTTTCCCTTCTCCCTTGTTTTATATTTATGCATTTTGTCTTCTCTATTTATGCTTGTTCTCGAGTTAACTTTTTTTTCGGATCTCATCTTTTTTATTGTTAAATATGTTTCAAGTGAAATGATCTCTGTATATCTCTCTTCCTGCAGTCTAATCTTAGCTATCAAAGATCATAGTCAATTACTGAAGTGATTGATATCAAAAGCCATGCTAAACTAAGTTTGTCCTTGAAAATCCTTAACAGGAAGTGCAAAAATATTTTTAATTTGAAAGATCAGTACTTCCAAAGCTTTGCACACATCTGTCATTGTTAAAGCTAACATGTCTTGCTTTCAAAAACCTGTAGGTCATCACAAAATAATGTGTTCAGCCATATTAGCATGGGATACCTTCTGAGACTGAGGAGAGAGAATATCACCTTAATTATGAGCAGGGGGCTCATTGCTTACAAGGGTCTGTGACTGGAAATTTCAGGCACAGTCCAGTTTCAATCCTGCTTACTGACCTATCTGTTGATGTTCATGGACAGCCAGTGCACGTGCTGGCGATGGGCAGCTCTGCCAAAATGACACTGCAAGAGTTGTAGGAAGGCTGCTTGTGCCCTGGTTCAAACACCTGAATTATAATATCTTTCCTTCTTAGATAATGACTTTTCTAATGCCATATATTTGTGTATGTTGATGTAATCATTATGCAACAGTTAGTGATAGTTCTGACAATTAATATAATCATACCTGTATATGAAATTATGATTATATCATATGATAAAATATATAATTTATATCATATAGTATGGTATAAATTATAAATCAGATTCAGAACAAAATACAATCTGAACAAAATTTACAAATGTAATTTTTTTTAACCTAGAAACCTGGTATGAATCATTGCACATATGATAACTTGCCTTTGTACTTTTGATTTATGGGAAAAAGAGAAGCCTAGAAGGAAGTATCAGGTAACCAAAATCTACACTCTTGTCATTCTGTATGCTTAATCTCTAAAAGCTACCTATATTTTGCACTGGCTTGATGTGATTAAGAAAAATGCTAGACATTACTTGTATGGCAGTAAACTACAATCAAGGCCATAAATGCCAGTCATGATATTTTCAATATTGTTGGTTATATTTAAAGTTTCCTTACAATAAACAACACTTTTATATATAAAATTCTGTTTATTGATATTGTTGTTTTTTAATTCTATTACCATAAAGTTACAAGTGACCTATTTATGTTCATTTATTTAAAAAATTCATAATTCTTAACACTTTCATGGTGATTTTCATAAATGACATTATGTGGATGTTCTGTCTACTTAGAACAGACAACATGTTGATGCAGTAATTGTCATAATTACTTTATTTGATGATTTGCTTGTAGTTGATAGCTGGGAAAAAGCTGTGGAGTAACAAATTTAGGATAATCAGAGACTCTGGGTTTTCTGATTTCCAAAATACAGCTTCATGTTGCAGCCGTTTTATTGTATTGCTCTTGGGCACTGGATGATTTCTGGAATTTTCTTTGCTGGTAAATTCAGGGGGGCTTAACCAACTTTTTAAGTTTCACCCAAATCATTATATCCTTCATCTGTTAGCACTTGGAATTTCTCCTGGACCTCTTCATATGTACACTTCAAACGTGCCGGGCTTCATGTCATAAATGTGGTGAGTGTTAATCCTAAGAATGAAATCATATCAAGTTACTGATTTTTTTTTACAGACCTTTCAATAAAAAGTAAACAATTCTGATAATTTTAAACAACTCTGTGTCAGGTTTACCTTATTAGACTGTGTCCATGCTTAAGTTACCTGATGCTTCTGTTATTAAATATTTTTAGTGAGTTTGTTAAAAATATGCCCCACTTAATGAAGAGAGAAAATCCTGTATGAGAGGCATTCATGGGTTCGTATGTTTTACTAACCAGAAGAGAATCCACATGACAGCAAATGGTTTTCACAAATGCCTTAATCATGGGGAAAACAATCTGATGGCAGCCTTGAAGTTGATCACAAGACACAAACCCTGAGGCGATCAAGATTTCGTTGATCCTACTGCTGATGCCATCACTTTTTGAATGTCAAATGACATTGTGCTTCATGAGATTTAATTCAAATTTGTCTGAAATAAACATTTCTGAAATCATTCCCTTCTGGATTTGCTGTTTAAGGGGCAGAAGTGACCAATTGTGGAAGTCTTGAGGCAAACCTCTGAAGAGTATTATGAAACCATTTACAGCCTAAACCACTATCACTCTATCTTGTTCCCTCAAATTGTCTTTCTAGTCAGTGAAGACTATTCTTCTCCATGCTGGAATGATAGGTTTAGGGGTTTTTTTGTTGTTGTTTTGGTGGATTATCTTGCTTGAAATGTTTGGTGCTTTAAGCTTTCTGTAAGGTATCTCTGACAGTTATGTCATGATTGTGCCATTTTGTAGTCCACGGCACACTTGCTGTGAAAAACTTTGTTTATTCAATATCAAGTGCTCCCAGATGTGCAAAATCAGTATCTTCTGGTCATCCTCCACAGACCTGACAATTCTTAGTCTTCTTTTTTTCAGATGCTTACTGCATCTGATAGCATTTGCTGAACAAAATGCTTTGCTGGAAGTCAATTTGCCACAGCATGGACATTCTTACATGTTCTTGCTAAAGTTTTTATGTTCAAAGTTCTTTTTATCCAACAATACATGTGATGATTATAGGTGTGGTGGTTTTTTTCAGTTTCTAATGTACTTTCCTGTGTCTGTAGTTCTCAACTATTACTCCAGGGAGGAATTGCTTCTTTGTATGCTGAGTCTGTACAGATCTGTGCTGTTGACTGTCTTACAAAATTTAGGATCATTTTCAAATCATTCTGAGAGTTGTATTTCCTTTAGATATATACCAAGGCTGTTTCCAAGTTCATAATATACTTTTGGCTCAGAAAGATGTTTATCAGGCTGGACACTCTCATTCTCTCATTTCATGAACTGAAAGGAAGCTGAATAATCTTGGTATGGTATGAAATCCCAAAGAAAATTAGATTTTAACATTGTCTCTTCCTTCACACCATTTCTCTCCCTCTAAATGATCTTTCTCCTGGCAGCCAGGTGAAGAGCCAGTGGCAGTAGGGGCTTATAAGGCAAGTGGAGTGACTGGCTGGGTCTGTGCTGGGACACAGTGGCTGGTTGGCTGGGAAGCCACTCTCCCTTCCTCATCTCCTTTGTCCCACTCCTGCCCTTTTTCTGATGGCTAATCAAAAAGAGCTGGAGGGCAGTTCTGGCACTGCCATGGCTGTGTGAATACAATGGGTAGGGTAGTGTATTTCCAGAGAACTGCTAAAGACCTGTGTGTATATAGTGGAACAAGGAAAAGACAAAGACCAAACTATTACATAAATAAAGCTGCCCAATCGAGACCATAGGAAAACTCTGGCAATAGGTTCTACTAGGTCATTGTGATGGTATCTGCTGGCTCAACCTTTTTAGTGAGGTAAATTAAATTAGGATGGCCTAAAAATAGCATAATTCATAATATGAATACTTTGTCATGTCCTCTTTGAAGGTATTGAATTATTTCAGCTGAGCAGTTATGAAGTTTTGGGAGAAGATAATGCTCTGTGCAGGGCTCTGTGCATGATTAATTTCCGGGCAGCTGAGTGAGCCTTTGGGACCTGTTCCCTCACAGCTTCTGAAGATACTGGAAACTCAGTTCTGATAAATGTCTATCTAGAAAAATCCATCCAACTTACCAAGAAGCTCTATATTGGTTTTATTTTTGTTGCTTTGTCCTTGTGGGGTCAGGTGATGTGCCTATCTTAAGCAGCCTTAGCTAGACTGTACCATTAGGCTTTGGCTGCACCTGTATGGCTGTATCTATCATAAGAAATTTTATGTGCCTGAGACTATTTGCCAGTACTGAGGCACTGAATCACCAACATTCAAACTGTTTTCCAGTATTTTTCTGGGCTCATTTATAAGTTGTCCAGGAAGCTTTTTATTCAGCTTTCCATATGGGGTGACCATATACAGATGGCCAACTGAGAATAGTCCTTGGCCTATGGTGGTTCCCAAACCGTGAAGATTACTAGCTATTGGTCTGTGCAAAAACTGTACAAGGGCTATTCTAAAATGAATCATATACAGTACAGATTATTGTGTTCCAGTGCCCAAAACCACTCACTGACATTTTAATTTACCAACCAGCACAGAGGAAACTTAGTTTTTCTGTAACCTCTTCTTGTTTTTCTGCAAGCTTTCAGCTGAGATGGAGGAGTTTATTTATTGCTCTTCTGGTTTGCTTTGTGATATGGGAAGCCTTTATTTTTTTCCAAATACTACTGTCAGTTTTAGTCTTGCTTTATCTTTATAGGTTAAAAATTCAGCTGAAACTGAAATCTGTGCCATAATGACAGGAAATAAATTTCTCATTGATTCCTGACCTGTCTTGGAAGGGGAAAAAAAATAATAATCCCTGCCCTGTTACTTATTCTATTTCTCTTCAATTTGAGTCACTGCAGGAGGCAACTGAAATTTCTCTTCTAGCACTCAAGAGAAAATTTCTTTCCGGGGAGCAATAAGTTTTCCTTTGCTCTTCATTCCCAAGAACATCTTCCGTGAGGAGATAGAGGACGGGACGTGTGGAGGTGGGATGCCGTTAGGAATGAGGACAGAGCCAGCGAGTGCAGCTAGCCACAAATGGCCATTGGAAGAGGGAATGAGTACACATACCTTTAGGAGACACAGAAGTCATTGTGTGAGGAGAAAACTTGACTGAGAAGCAGAATGGCTGCAGAATTGAGGCTGCCATGTTGGGTAGGAGTAGAAGCTGTGGTGAGCAGGGTTCTTCTGAACTGGGGGGGACTATTTACTTAATTACTCAGGGTGGATGTGCCGCTGTGAAAGCTCCTGTGGCAGGATTAAAATAATGATATGCTGTATTTTGGAGAGTCAGCAGTATCAGATGGGTTACAAGGGCAGGACTGACTTGGGGCAGGAGGGATTAAAAGTGGAGGAGATAGGCACAAACCCAATATATAACATATATTTTACTAATACAACTTTGACTGAAATATTACTAATTTTAAAAATCTGCTTTGTGGCTTCCTAACTTTGTGCCTGGCAATTTTAAGAGGTAAATGTAAGATGCAAATTAGTCAGTATTTTCTAATTGTAGTCTCTCCTGTTTGTTTTGTGCTTCTTTGTGCCACCTGTAATGTGACAATAACTCAAGAGTAACACTTCCCAATTTCATTTTCTACCCTTAGAACAGCAGAAGCAACTGAATCAGCAAAGCTACGAAGAGTGCCTGTGTTCCACAGTATTGATTCACTCTCTGAGCACCCATTCATTTGGGCATGGAGTAAGGCGAGGTAGGGTGTGTGGAGGGGGAGTAATGATTTAATTAGAGACCAGGCATTCAGAGCAAGGAGTATGGCATTGACATAATCTTAATTCTGAAATTTAGATGATACATACTTGCCTTGAGCCAATGGGGTTAGTGAGTAAGCTTTGCTAGTTTTGTATGACAGTGTGTCTTGTTGTCATCTACTGCATGGACTACCTGTCCCTTTACTTATTTTCCCTTACATCCTCACTGAATAAATGTTAACTTACTGTATGCAAAAGAGAGGTAGATGTGAAAATAAGAAAGCTGTTACATGTCTCTTTTTAGAATTTCAAAACAGTTCAGACATTCATCTTTACAAGATGTTAATCTCAGTCCTAGGTAGGATTCATATTTTTGTGCTTTCTGGGTAAGTCATAGATTCCAGTGTGATATCAAGGCTCTAATTCAGCAATGGTATTTACTTGTCTAGACCTGTGTCTGGAATCTGGGCCAGTGAATCTTAGAGGACTGGGCTTCATATCAAACACTCATCCATGAAGCTTTTGTAGAGAACTGTGAATCTTCATGGTAAATAGCTGTGAAGTTATTTTGTTTGGGGTCCTAAAAGTACGTAGCAGGGTGGAAATGTGCTCCATAAGAAGATTCATATTCTTTAGGCCAACAGACTTCTTCTGAAGAAAGATGGCACTTGAGACAGGATTTTATCTTGTCTTGCAGCTTGAGCCAGCCTCTGCCATTTCCATCCTCCACACTGGCAGAGGAATCCTTCAGAAGAGCACATTGTGAGTTCTACCTTGCAAGGGCTGTGCCACAGGCACAGAAGGTAGTTTGCAGAGTGGAGACATCTGCATGCCCAGGTCTTCTGCCCCACCTTAATCTGGTGGTGCAGGGTCTGTGCCGAAACTCATTAAAAGCCCAAAAAGCTTAGATGTCTCTCCAAAGAGCCTAAAGGCTGTTTAGATATGTAATGGAGATCAAAAGAGAAGGGGAAGAAACACAGCCTTAAAATTAATTTTATTGTGGAGCGGTATAAAAAAGATGGTTCCTGGTTTAACAGTTTTCTATTTATAAAAATAATATATTTTAGAGAGGGGATGCCATGAAAGCTTTCTCATATAAAGATGTATCAGTTATTTAGAAAAAGCCTGAATTGTAAATAAAGGGAAAATGTGAGCTTGTGGGATGTGGGGTAGACAGCTGGTATTATAATAAGCTGTCTAGCCACTTAATATTTGAATCTCAGTATTACTTTTAAGATTATTTTCCTCAAGGTACTTATTTAAATAATATTTTCAAATTGGGAGAATGATCTGTAACTGTCATTAAGCACATGTATGTTTGGTCATTAAGCACATAAGGTTTTGAGTTAAATTCCATGGGAATGGCTTTTCTACTTTCTTTTAGACCTAAGCTTGCTTACAGAGAGTAATAATTTCCAGTTCACACTGCAGAAGATACTGGGTGTTTTTCAGAGTAATGTTTGTCTTCAAGCAGTGCTTACAGATGGCAATGACTTTACTAACAGGCAAACCATTACTTCGCGGAAAAGGCAAATCTCGAACTGATATGCCAACGAAATCTGCAGACTAAGTTGTGATGCCAAGTATAGTTATGGTATAATTTCCTTTTTTACTTTTTAATTGTGTTACCTTTGTAGGCCTTTGGGAACAACAATCCAGCATTCCCTCTAGTGGCCACTAACCAAACAGGGAACCATTTCTGTTTCTTTTTTTTTTTTTTGTTATTTTCATGTACAGCTATGTTAGCATGCTTGAAAGGCAGAACTGTCACAGATACCAATTCTGAAACAGGATTTAAGACACATTCTTATTTCTGAAATGACGTTGACAACAGGAGAAAAGTGCATTTGTTGGGATTTTCCCAACAGTTACAAAATACAAAAACTGTCTATCAGTTTCTAAAATATTGTCTGTTTCTGAACTGTGTGTGTACTTGCTTTGTATCACATCATACATAGTAATTAATCTATTTTGTGACAAAGATGTGGTCTCTGGAGTCTTGCCTCTCTGATCTCCCAGAGCTACTGGGTAAGTGGGAAAATGTCTTAATAGTAATGTTTAACCAAACCACACTATTATTTTGGCAATAGAAGTATGGGACGGTCTGGGAAACACTACTGGACAGATAAACCTGCACGGATTTAATTTTATTTTCTCCTCCCCACTCCCAGCTTGTGTTTTGGGCCTAAGCTCCCACCACTGTCTTTTCAATGAAAGAGAGGGAGGGACGAGGCCGGAGCGGAGGCCGGTCGCAGCTGCTGACTCATTCCCTGACCTTTAGCCACCTCTTTGCCCTCCGCTCCGCCGCCGTGCCTCGGGCCCGGCGCGGACGGTTCCGCAAAGCGCTGCCGGGGGCGAGCCGGGCCGTGCGGGGCGGGGGCGCGCGGGGGCACGCGGGGGGCACGGGCGGGCAGCGGCCGGGCCGGGTACACGTGTCCCGCGCCGCTTGTTTACTATCGCTGCGCCCGCGCGGGGCATCCTGGGGGCTGTCGTCTTATCGCGGACCCGTGGGCAGGCGCGGGCGGCGGTGGCGACTACAGCTCCCAGAATGCCTCTGCGCCAGCTGGCGGAGGCATCGGCCAATCGGAGCGCCGCAAGGGGGTGATTGATGTGACGCGCGGTGCAATCCGCTGTGCAAGAGAGTCAAAACATGCACGCCCTCCGGGCGGAGTCCTGACAGGCAGGCCAGCCAGCCAATAGGGAGCGGCTGCGAATTGAGCAACGGCGCCGCTAACCACTCAGCGCCCGAGCAGTGCCTGTAGGGGGCGGGACCCATCGAGAGGACGGGGCGGGGGGGGCAGCCGAGGGGAGCTCGGTAATGGCGACGGGTTCGGTAAGTGCTACAAAGTTTCGAGCTGCCGCTTTTGGGGGCTGCGACGCTGCGGCGGGGGACGGGAGGGTTCCGGGAGGTCGGAGAGTAGTGGTGGCGGCCGCAGGCCGAGCCGAGGAGGCCGCTGGGTCCACTCTTTTGACGGCGACGGCAACCTCGGACATTGTTTACTGTGCGCCTTCCGTGACCGGCCCCGCGGAGCCGCCACCGTCCCGCACCGCTGCGTTGAAACTCACGGGGTGTGCCGGCCCTCTTAAGTCCCCTTCAAACCACGAAAACAAGCGGTATAGGGGGGATGTCCCCCGCCTTGTTTTCCCCGGGGAGCGGCTGCCCGCCCCGGGTCTGTCAGCGCGAGGGCGCTGTGCCCGCTGGGGGAGCAGCGGCTGTGCGGGACGGGGGGCGTTCGGGGTGTCCGTGGGTGCGGGTGAGCCCCGCGGGGGGAGCGGCGGCCGGGGCGCGGGGGGGCCCCCCCCGGGCCGGTGTTACGCAGTTCGAATGAATGGGGCCGAGCGCGCGTGCGCCGTGCGGCCGCGGGTGTAAACAAGGTCACGTGACGGGCGGGGGGCCGGGGGGGTTGGTGAGGGGGGGTCTGCCGGGGCTCCCCCCGGGGCTGCTCCCGGGGCTCCGCCGCCCCCGAGCCGCCGGGAACGCCGTCCCCGTGGGGCTGGGGCGGCGGGGGCAGCGCGGCCCGCCCTGGGCCAGCAAACGGGGCCGCCCGGGCTTCGAAAACATGGTGAATCACGCTCTGCCTCGGCTGCGCGCTCTGGCACGGCCGGGGATGTGCAGCGAGGATTCCTGATCAAAGCAGCTGCGCCAGGAAAAGTCCCTGGTGTAGATCCAGTCTTGCCAGTATGTTGTGTTTTGCTTGGAGAAGCTGTTCTCCGAATTAAACTCCGTCCAGCTTATTGCTCAGGCGTAGACCTGGCCTGAAACTTCGTCAGTAGGTTGGGGGAAGAAACCACGGGAAGCACTTCCACCCAGGCATTCCTGCGCAGTGCGGTTTGGGTGGATGCTGCTCAGTTTGCTGAACCCCTTCTCAGCCACAGTTTATTTACTTTTCTCCCAATTTTATTTTTGTCCCTCAGAAATAGACTTGGATCAATTAATAAAGGCTTCGTTAGTAGTACCATTTGTTTTAGCACGACAACTTACTTTAAAGCACAAAATAATAATTTCATTTAGCCTCCAAAGACTGCCACAGTAATTACAGTCCTGTGAAGCATGGTTCTAGACAACATCTAACACAATAAATTTTCAACATAAACTTGAATTTTAAAACATCTTTACAAGCGAATTAATGACCAATCCCCTTCATGTTCAAACCATTGAAAGGCTGAGGAGAAGGACTTGATGTCCACAGCAGACTTTAATCAAGCATAATAAAACATTGTAAAGTTGGGTACTTTGTTCATTTTTCTTTGTAATTCATTTGTTAGAGGATCTTTTGGCTTTTGTACACACATGGCTTTGGTTTAGAGAAATTCTTGTGACTTGGAGGAATAATTCATTTTTCAAACAAGTATCTTTCTTGTCAGACTAGCATTTTTTATCTGTACCTTGTCTCTGACCTTCAGAGCGTTGGGATACCAGGACACATACTTTCAAGTCTTGGCACCTGGCAGGAAGGAAGGAGAAGGTAACATTCTAGGAATAAGTTTGCTTCTTCATTTTGGCTGGAAAATGGGAAAGGAAAAGAGGAAAAAAAATAGAGGAAAAAAAAACAAAAAAACCCCAAAAAAACAAAAAAACAAAAACAAACGAGGGCAGAAGGAGGGAAAGGAAAGACGTAGATAAGCCAGAAAAACAAGGAGTGGCTTTTCAGAGTTGATTAGTTGGAGATAATCTTCAAGGTCCTGACCTGTACTACTGAGGTCTGTTTTTTCTGTTCAGAAATAACTGAGCTATCTGCTCTTTTGGTCTGCAATTTTACTGTCCCTTATGGGTGACAGGGGTATAAATCGTGTGAAAGATGTTTTTTGGAGGTGAAAATAATGTCACTGATAGTTTTAATTGTATATTCTCATTTCTGTGACTTTTCCTCCTTAAAACTGGAATAAGCTGATGTAGCTTTGTAGTAGTGCCATTTGAATGGAATCAAGCATTTTTTTTATGTTCAGCATGCAAGTTTATATCAGTTTTGCATATATTTCAAAGATTAGGAGATGAGAAGGGTAGAAATTTTCCAGTCAAAACCCTCCTGGACATGATCCTGCACAGCACAACCTGCTGCAGGTGAACCTACTTCAGCAGTGGAGGGAGCTGGACTAGATGATCTCCAGACGTCCCTTCCAACCCAGTCATTCTATGATATGAAAATACTACACTTTTTTCAGCTATTTTGGTATTTCTCTAATGTGGCTTCCTTAGTGGACATGCATATGGTAGACTTTTCAGGTTTTCTTTCTTCCTAAACTGTGTTTTCTGCTCTTCTGTGAGAGACTCATGATTATTTTTTCAAGGACACTTCATTAAAGTACAAGGTAATCATGTTATGGTAGCTTTAATTCATCCTCATCTGGAGAAAAAAAAAAAAGTAGGTAACTAAATTATGAAAGATTGGATAACATTGTTTACCAGTTTTTAGAGACAGTGGTTGTGTAGAATAAGCACGCAGTTCTTGGCTGAAGATGGTTTAAAAGAATGGGTTTGGTATAAACCTTACATTACTAGGATTTGGGGAAATGAAACTGAAGTGAAATCTTCCAGTAGAGGCTTCTTTGTTTTTCCATTTACAACACGGTGCAGGATGTTAGGTGTCCAGTGTGTTTGAGACTCTTCCTGGAGGCCAGAGATGGCAAGGGTAGTGGAAAAGGCTTCTGTAGAGATACCAGTGCTGAAAGGGAAAGTGGGGAAAATATGGGCCTGGTGCCTAATGGCAGAGGAGACCTGATCTCACAAGGTTTAGGATGGCAGTTTTGCTTTGATTTTCGTTTTCCAGGCCTGTTCCCAGGTTCCTCAAGTCCCTGGGTGTAGCACCTTGCCTCTGAGAGAGCAAGACACTTCTTTGTCTGTGGTAGAAGCGAAGCAGCTGAGGGGTAGGCCGGTTCTGTGGGGCACAGGAGGCTGTGGGACCGATGGCATCCCTCCAGGCCAGTGTCAGTTGTGGGTCACAGAATGTTTTGGGTTTGAAGGGACATTAAAGTTCATCTAGTTCCAAGCCCCCTGCCATGGGCGGGGATGTATTGTGAGAATGTTCTCCAAAAAGCAGTGGATTTGGTGGCAGGATGGCTCCTAAAACCTGGCAGAAAGAAAATGTCACACCAGGCTTCAAGGAGGAGGATGTGGGGAAACTGCAGGCTGGTCAGCCTTAGCCTTCATGTATTTTATGGGGCAAATTCTCTTGACAGCCATGTCCGCCCTTTTTGTAAGGCAAGAATAGCCTTACAGGAATAGCCAGGGAACAGCTGACAGGATAGCCAGGACAGATTAGCCAAAATCAAATCTTGTCTGACACATCTGATTGCCTTTTGTGATGGGCTGACTGGCTTAGGGTACCAAGTGAATGTTTATCTTGGCTTGAGTGGTGGTTGAGGAGGTAACTCCAGACTCTTGAAGGCAGTGGGCACAGGCTGTGGGAAGTTCAAACCTGCATAAGGAACAGCTTTACAGCAAGAGTGGTTACTGGAACAGGGGAAGTGCCAGGGAGCCTCCATCCTTCAAGATTCTAGAAACTCAAGTGGCCAGGGCCCCAGGCAGCCTCTTGACTTCAGAGTTAGCTCTGTTTTCTGTAAGGATTGTACAAGATCATGTCTAGACACCTCTAAAATATGCTGTGATAATCAACAGACAAATGAGGATTTAGGGCCCTGGTAAGGAAGTAGCATATTAGATGCAACTTAAAACAATTTACATGTATACAATTTTCTAACCTCTGTCTTTCTAAAGTCAGATACTTTGGAGCATCCTAACATGGTGTGGGAAGTGAAGACAAATCAAATGCCTAATGCAGTTCAGAAACTCCTTCTGGTAGTGGACAAGAGAACTTCAGGGATGAACGAGTCACTGGAGTTGCTGAAGTGTAATGAAAACCTGCCCTCTTCTCCTGGATATGCATCCTGTGATGAGCACATGGAACTTGGTAAATCACATGATTTTTTCAGGGGAAACTGAATTCTGAAGTTTGTTCTAGATTTCCTATACTGAAATAATTGGAAGCTGACTGAATGAAATTGCTGATTTTCAACTTGAGTAGGGCAGGGGATTGTGACATCTGAAGGTCTTACTTTGTAGTCACTTTTCCCTTTAACCCATTTCCAGTTTTGACACACTGGCCTGTTGACTCAAATGTGTTCTTGAACTCAGAACCACAAATTTCTGCTTCTGACCCCCAGAGGAGCAGAGTTTTTTTGGCACAAGAAAAACAAACAGAAAGCTCAAGAGCTCCTCCTAAAGGGAGATCATGTTGCTTTAGATCTGCTGCAAATAAAGATTCTGGGATATTGGAGAAAAACAGCATATACCTTAGGAAGTATCAACATAATCAGTGAAATACTGACATGTTTAATTGAAGGTGTGGAATGATTAATAATGATACTTAGTTACATGACAGCACATAGCACAGACTTCTCTTAATAAGCTGGGATCTTTTCTGTTGCTCTGTATGGGATAGGAAAGGTGTATATTATTTATAGGAATTCATGCTACCAGACTGTATTCCCAGTATTCATGATTTATTTAATCTGAGTTATTTACCTCTGGTTCCCTGGTGGAAATCTTTTACCTTGAGCATGGTTTGATACTGAATTTTTTTAGTGTCATGCTTTCAAGGACAGATTAATTTAGTCATCTTTCGTGGAATGTTTTAGTATTTTAGTGAAGCATGTTGTTTCTGAATAATATTGCAGTGTAGTTCTATGTAAACTGGTGAATCTAGTGAAAACTTTAAAATCAGGACTACATTTTTATCTAGTTACCTAATTTTTTCTTAAATTTCTTCTGTGAATATATAAGCAACAAGAGATGTAAGGGGTTTTTTTTGTGGCCATTTTTATGGATAGGGTTTGTGAAATGTTGATAGTTGTGATATGAGAAAATGAAATTACTTTATTGTGGTTGGTTTTTTTCACCAAATTTGCGAGATTTGGTGTCAAATGGAGTAGACACCAAGGTATTAAGTATAATTATGGTAATTTGTGCATTTGTTTGTAGATGATCTTCCTGAATTACAGGCTGTGCAGACAGATTCTACCCCACCTGCACTTTTTCAGCTTGGTGCTGATGTTTCACATCAGGAATGTTCAAGGTCTTCATGGAGCCAACATACCTCAAACAGCAATCCAGAAAATGCTTATTCTTGTGAGAATGGGGTGAACTGGTTGACAGAATTAGCAAATATAGCCACAAGTCCTCAGAGTCCATTGATGCAGTGCGCTTTTTATAACAGGTACTGACACTCATTTCAGTTTCGAACTACTGAGATTTATAATCCTGTCTCCAAAATATTTCCTTCACTCTTTACACCCTCTGATTTTGAACTGCAGCCCTATTTTTTTTTTGTCTTTTTATTTGTTCTGTGAAAGTATGCAGAGAACTCATCTCAGAGTCTGGTGCAAAAGCTGCTTAGTTTCCAGCCGTGAATGACATAGGATAATATAAAGACATTGCCTATCCACAGCAGGCTCAGAAATTATGGACATTTACCTCATGTGAAGCAGCAGATAAAAACTAAGAGGAATTTCTTACATTAAATTCTTAAAGCTTTCTAGTACACAGACTTCATTTTTAATTTTTTTTTTAAACAGCTAGTTGGAAATCTAATGCAATGTGTATTTTAGTGATAACTGTCTCAGGTTTGTGATCTGTAAATTCTGTAAGGCTGTAAGCATCAAGTGTGGGATCTTGGAAATTTCTGGGCTTCCCTTTTTATTGTACAGCTTTTCTTAGGTTTATAATCAGAAAACTCAATGCAATACTGTTAATAGTAACACAGTTGAGATTTAATCATTGGGACAGGGGAGATGTCTTTATATTCTCTTAAGAGCAGGGTAATTGCTTCAAGATATTTATAAAAACTTCAGCACTGTGCTAAGGAGATGCCACTGTGGAAGCAATACTGTCATTTGGGTGCTGTACAGAAGCTGTGCAGGAGCTATGCTAAGCATTCTCTTTGCCTGAGCTTGCACCCTTTAATCTTCCCATTGGAATACTGGTGTGTGGGAGGTTTGTTTGGTGTTCAGCTCATGCAAACGGAAATATTTGCAATAAAAGCATTTTAGAGTAATGGCAGCAAAGTCTCATGTTGTCTTAATCTGAGATATTTTAAAATACATGTTTCTGTTGTAGATCATCTCCTGTTCGCATAATAGCAACAAGCAAAAGTTTACATTCCTATGCACGTCCTCCACCAGGATCTTCAAACAATGATCCTAACTTCTCCAAGAATGATGTGGATGAAACACCAGTCAGACATGAAAGGGTGAGTTGTTCTGAAACATTTTAAAATAAACATGTATGAGTAATGGGTTAAGTTTTTTGACAAGGAAAACTAGTTAATAATAAAAAAATCTGTTTAGTGTTATTACTCTTGCTATTTAAGCTAGATTTTCTGTTACTTTTCTCTTTTACTACACATGGTAGGCTTGTAGTGCTACTTTCTATTTTTTGTGACAAGATCACTTTCTAAGAAGCTCTGCTTCTATTGTGATTACTTCTGTAAAGCAAGCTTTAAAAAACGGTTATCTTGTTTGATGCCTCAAAAGGAAGTATGAATCCCTCTCCTTTGAGATGCACAAAACCTGTCAGTCCTGTGTCTCCCTTTCCCATTTATTAATTTGCATCTGAAATTTGTCTTTTAACAACAGTGAATTTTCTCCAGTGATTTATCTACAACTGCCTTGAGCCTGCAGCTTTCCAGTAACTGGACCATAGAGTAATTTAAATGATTCTGTAGATGACCAAGGAATGATGAGGTGCAAAATGCTTACAACATGAGCATAAGATAATCCTTAGGGATGAAATGCATCTCAGAGAATGAAACCCAAAAACATCAGGATGCATCTCAGAAAAGGATATGAAAACGATCCATTCACATTTACTGCATTCCTTTAATCTTTGTCTTCAAATGTTACATTCCTATCAATATTTAAGGCAAACTGATGCCACAAGTGCAAATTAGAGACTGTCTTAAAGACATACAAGACCAGCCCTAAAATACTCTGCAGTAAAATACCAACACCATTTTGCTTTTTTTTAATAGGCAAATAGTGAATCAGAATCTGGCATTTTCTGCATGTCATCACTTTCAGATGATGATGATTTAGGATGGTGCCATTCCTGGCCCTCAACTGTCTGGCATTGTTTTCTAAAAGGTAAAATAACATGTGTCATCAAATAAGTATTTGTTTTATCTTGTTTGGTTTTTTTTTTTTCTTGTAACACAGGCTCTTTTACCCAACACTAACGTTCTTTTTTCCTTGAAAAAATCTGTTAGGCTCTCGTTTGTGCTTTCATAAAGGACGCAATAAAGAATGGCAGGATGTTGAAGAGTTTGCAAGATCTGAAAGCTGTGGAAAAGAGGAAAATCTCCCAGTCAGTCCTTACAAGGTAGCCCTGAGTTCTAATAAGTTCACTGCAATACCTGTAGCAAATACTTAGTTTCTTATGTTACCCCTGTGCTTTTAATTACTGTCTCAGGAAAACAGGTTGACATTAATGTTGTTTAGAGCTGATCACTGTGCTGTTTGTGTATCTCACAGAAAAGCACTCAAACTGAATTAATTTATGCATGTTTTGGATGTTATGTCATCTTTATTATTTCTAGCAAGACAAATGCAAATTAGAACATTGTTACTTTTTAATACAATGTACGATGATGAGTATACACCTAAAGTATACACGGGTATATGCTTTTCTTGGGGGAAATTTTTTGAACTGTATGTGTGTTAACAGGACTATGGCTCCAATGGTTTGAAGTTGATTTCTCATGAAGAAAGCATTTCCTGTGGTGAGTCAGTGCTGAAGCTGACTTTTGATCCTGGCACAGTGGAGGATGGCTTGCTTACTGTAGAATGCAGACTCGATCATCCATTTTATGTTAAAAATAAAGGTATGAAATACCTTAAGTACACTTGGTTGCATATTAAAATATTCTCAGAAAGTGATTGCAGATTTTGTTGGCATCCCATACTGTTCAAGAAAGGGGTAAAAGTTGTAGTGTAGAAACAATTTACTGTCTTTGTAAAGAAATCTGGAATATAAACAAACAAAAAAAATCTGTAAAGCCATAAAGCTCCAGGAAGACAGCCTATCTCTTAAGGAAAGATTTCATTGAGTATATCAATGGAGCTCAGGAAGGCAGAAGAACCGGGGTGGGGGGAGACAGGAAAACTGCAACTAAGGGAGACCTTTCTCACTTGCTAAAAATGGAACTTCTGATGGTAAAAGTCTCCAGGTTTTGATTCCTTTTTTGCTATAATGAGATTTTATTTGAGATAAAAATAAACTGATTGTAGTAAAAATTCCCTAAGCAAGAGTTTCTGATTTTTCTTTTGGGTGAAAGAAACTACATCAGAACATTTTTATAAAATTATGTAATTTCAAGCTATAGGATTGCTCCAATGAAGAACTGGAGAGATTGTCTGGCCGTTTGTCTAATTTAACTCTTTACCACTTCAGGTTGGTCATCTTTTTATCCAAGCTTGACTGTGGTACAGCATGGCATTCCATGCTGTGAAATGCATCTTGGAGATCTGTGTCTACCTCCTGGACACCCTGATGCCATTAACTTTGATGATTCAGGTGTTTTTGATACATTTAAAAGGTAATTTTTGGATAAAGTGGCCTCAGTGGTTCTTGTATTTAATGAGTAGGCACCTTAAGTCTGGAAGAATTTGAAGCATTATAAAGAGAAAAGAGAATAGTTTTGGTAATACGAAATAAATTATAGGGAAAAATGAATACTCAGTACTAGGAAAGCTGTGTTATTATGTGCTCTGCTAAACTGCAAACTACTAGTGCCTTGGAGTGAAATAACTTTTTAGCTTCTTTTTACGATCATTTAAAGCAGATTGGATAAAGTAGTAAATATATATATATTGTCTTTAAAAATTCTCCAGGTAAAGTGGATTATGTTTGAAAAACCTAGTACAACTTTCTGACAATAGTATGTTTGCCAGCTGTTATCTCATGCTTCATATGCATCAATATGTTTGAATTATTTGAGTAGTTTCTTAGTGGTAAATGCATGTGCAATGGCTCTAGAATCCAGTATGTTCCTAATTAGTTCTTACTATTTTTATGTATTCTGTTTTTTGGCATTCTTTTATATTAGATCAAACTTACCTAACTTCAGAGTTTGATTCACTTTGGGGTTTCCCTAAGCTAGAACTTCAACCAGATAACCTTCAGAGGTCATGTTCAACATAAATTACTCTAAGAATCTAGGGAAATAGTAAAGTATTTTCCATACTATTTTGAGATTTTAAGGTTTAGTAAAATCCATCTTTTCCTATGATGTTACTGCCTCTTTATCATCTGTTTTTAATCTAGTTGCACTTTGGGTTTTTTTTACAACAGAAGAAAGGGAATTTAAGATGCTCTTTGCAGTTCAAGCCCTGGGAGCTTTTGCATGGTTTCAGTCTGGCATGAAGCGAGTTCAGATTGCTTGGCTCCACTCATTTGCTGTCTGGGTGTTTTTCTGAACTCCTGTTCTGAACTGCGTATGTAGAGAGCTGTTAGAATCATGGTAACTACATCTCACTGAAAAATCTGGATTTCTGGCTCCTTACTAATTTGCAGCCCAGCTGAATACTGCCTTGTACTTCAAAGTCCTTGTCTTTCTGGGCAGAAGGGAGTGACTGAGAAAGGAGCATGCAGCAGCTGCAGCTGTGATAACAGGACAGAAGAATTAAAAACAAAATTCTGTTTCTATGTTATGGGAAGGAGATTAGGAATAGGAAGGGTGCTGGCCTGTTGTAGAACAGAGAGGTCCTTTCTCCTTATCTCGTGATAACCTGCAAGATGGTCAGCATTATTCCTTTTTTGCTGCTTTGTACTTCCCTGAGGGATGCTGGAGGCCACTCGTTGGGCTCCACTCTTCTGCCTGGTTCTGTCCCATGAGAGGAGCTACCTGTGCAGATGGGGGCTGGACTGCCACATGCAGTATTTCCTTGCTAGTAGATAGTTCTGTTGGTGTTTGCATAAAAAGCTCTTCAAAATCCTTATTTTGGCCATAAATCGTGCAACTATAGCCACATTGAGCAGTAGGTAAGAGGAGACTCAGCATATATATGTTCTGTGTTTATCTTGTGGTGGTAACTCAGTGGTTTAGATTTATGATTGAGTAGCCTCTTTCCAAGAGTGTTTTTCCCACCTGGAGATGGTAACAGATAGTCTCTGAAGTTAAACTACTTCTTTAATAATTAGACGTTAATTGTAGTTGTTGGTCAGCTAAAAAATTGCAAGACTTTGTTGTATCTGGAGGTCTGAATTTTATAACAACAAGTCACTTGTCAAAGTCCACGTACCTTGAGGAGGAATGTCGCGCTTTTGTCACTAGAGGGCAGGCGTTTGTCAGCACAGCATCAAATAGTGCGACGTCACAGGGCTCTGAGCAGGGTTTTAACCTCACCGGAGGGTAAAATAGTATGTATTCAACTGCCTAGAGAAGGTATTTGTACAGTAGTGAATAGAATAGAACTCATTTTAATATAGTGGTTTCATATTTGCCATTAGTCTATATTGCAAGCGAACTCATTGCATTTCTTCCCTTTCTGTACTTGTCATTCACTAATCAGATTTGGTTTATGGTCAGGACAGAAGAAGAAAGAAAAAAGCCTGTTTAAAAAGAGAGGGAAGTTTGAAGACATTGTATAGTTAACTGATACATAGCTGAGGAAAGTTCACGGCAGAACATGTTAAGTTGCAGTCTTCATCACATTGAAGAAAATACTAACTTACCTGCCAAAGTCTTGTAGTTGGTTTTCACATCGACATCCACATCAAGCACAAATCATTACATCACACAAAAAAGTGAAAAATACTAGAAATGTAGTAAAATTGGAAAATGAACAGATATTTAGGGATTTTCCATGCAAATTACTCGATGGCTTTATGACCTGTCTTTTCCCTGTAGTTACGACTTTACCCCGATGGACTCCTCTGCAGTGTATGTGCTCAGCAGCATGGCTCGCCAGCGTCGCGCTTCGCTGTCCTGTGGGGGATCAAACAATCAAGATGCTGAGAGATCAGAATGCAGCAGTAAAAACTGTGCCTCTGCTGCATCGTCACATCTTTCCTCCAATCCTTTGTACAGCAAAGCTGGCAAAAGCCACAGCTCAGGGACTGCAAGTACTGTGAGTGCCACTTCTCCAAACAAGTGCAAAAGACCAATGAATGCCTTCATGCTTTTTGCCAAAAAATACAGAGTTGAATACACTCAGATGTATCCAGGGAAAGATAACAGGTAATGATACAAACTGTAGTTTTGCTGTTACTGGTGAGTTAGAAGAATATCTGTGTCCCGCTTTCAGATTTAAATAACCTAAATTTTGCATTTGAAATAAAACATGTGTATTATAAGTTTTGAAAGATGTTAAGTAAAGAGCGGTTTATGGGTGGACTGTGAATATTTACAGTACTCAGTGAACTCAATACAAACATTTTTGGCAAACTTACCTTCTGAGAAAACATTGGGTTAAAGCAATTGATATATGTATATGTGTGCACTGGCAGAGGCATAAATACAGAACTGTCATTGTTTACAGTGATGAGGTCCTCTGCTCATGTGCTGTAATGGAAAAAAAGGAATTTCTGGTTCTTCTAATTAAGTCTTGATATATTATTGCAAATTGGTCATGAAGTTGCGAGAATTTCTTTCCAGTCTGTATATCCTGTTGAAGACTGGAGTACTGATAAGTTAGGATATCTCAAAGATCATAATCCAGACAGCACATTGCAAAATTTTTCTTGCCCCAAAGGCATTCAACAATCTGTTAAAACTTGCAGGAAAAGTTTCCTGCATGAGGAATGCAGAATTCCATGACTGTTTGGGTGACGGGTCTTTGTTAGTTTGGTCTTCATCTCTAGCATGTTTGCTTCTAAACATCTTTTAATTAAGATTTCCATTACATATGTTTTAAGGAATATTTGGTGCTAATTGTGCATATGTAAATAGAAACCAAAACACATGAACATGGATTAATCTTACAATCAGATTTTATTACTGTATGTAATTTTATAAAAAGTGTTACTGTAAAAATTGCACTATGACATAAAAATTCTAGAACTAAATCTGGTAAAAATTAAAGTTGTCAGGGCTTTGAAAGGGATTTTACTATTTTATCATGTTCTAATAAGGAGACAGTAACTGGTGCTGAGATATAAAATCCTGCCAGACAAATCCCAGCCACTCTTGTGTGTCCTGACAATGATGTTGTGTAATGTTAATAGTAAGTTCAGTGAAGCAGATCTGCTGCCTTCACACTCATTGCAACTATCAATGAGAAATGGAGCAGAATGTCAGCCAGGAAAGTTTGTGATGGTTATATATTTAGTTGAAAATGCTGATTTCAAATGGATGCAGTGAACTGGAGCTGTGGTTGCATGGATGTGAAAATGAATTTAATGTTTCAGTGAGCAAGCAGGGCAGTGAGCAGGTTTACCTTGAAGGAAAGAGATGCCAAAATTACAAGTGTGGTTCAAAATGCGCTGCTCACTGTCCTGCTTGGAAGGCAGTGCATTTGGGTGCAGTTCCATGGCACCCATAAAACACAGGATGGCAGAAATAGCATTAATGATAATTGATACAGGCATTCAGCCACTGTCACTCTAGTGTTGCTGAGGCATTCATTAATTTAGCTGCTGGGAGGCAACTCATGTTTTTTAAATGAAAGTTTGTATCATTTTCAGATTACTGTGTAGATCTTACAACATAGTAGCCACTTCTGTACAGTGGAGTTCTTACATTTGCTGCTGTTATTTCCCAAAGGGAACAAGAAAATACAGAACTTGAGGCATTCTGAGTTAAACGCTCTGTTCTGAGACAAAGCTGTTCAAGGCATGTCAGCGAGACAGTGAGCTTGTAAACATTCAAAGCACAAGAGTCACATGATACTTAATGGACTGCAAAACCATGTTTAAAAAACTGATGTTAGAGCTGCATTTGTTTATTTTCTAAATGCTCATCACTGTAACACTGTAATTGCAGTTGAACTTGGTTGTGTGTTCACAAATTCTTTGAGTAGTGGGCCTGCTAGATATGAGGCAAATCATATTTTTGTTTTAAAGATTTCATGGTGCATTTTTATTTGAGAAGGCAATGGCTTTTACAGCAGACTTGCTCTCTTTGGGTAACCCTCTTTCTTCCTGAGGGTGTGAGTGATCCAGTACAAGCTGGTGACCCAGAGCAGACAGGTTACTGGTGATATGCCTCTGGATACTGTCAAAAGATGAAAAATCTGCTAATTAAACTCATATGTTTGCTTCTGACGACAGACTAAAGATACTGCTTCTAAGTTTGGATAGAAAAACAGAACTTCCATTGCCAAAGAGACAGGCTGTGCAAATGGGTTTGATGGCGATGGGATGTGGTGTCCCCTGGAGGAGTTTGCTCTCAGGTGTCACCAGAGCAGGTGGCAGTGCAGGCTCAAGGGCTGTCTGGGCACCTTAGGGGTGGTCTGAGCGCTCTGCAGCTTAGGGAAACTTGAAGGGCACCACATGGCTCTGCAGGAGTCACATCCATTTTTTTGCTGTGGTGCAGAACAGCCTTCAGAATTGCTCTGTGGGCCATGTTATAGAAATAGTTGATGACACTCTCATTTTCTTGATTCGTTTTGAGTATTTTTGCTGCCAGCAATGAACTTTATTAATAGGAGAAAGAAAAGGACTTAGTTGTGTCCACCTTTTTCTTAGAGTCAGTCACAAAATTCTCATTGCTGTAATCTGAAGCCAAAGTGTACAAACCACTTGGTAGCTTTAATAGTCATTGATAAAAGTGCTATTGTTTAGAGATTTTAATTCAGCTAAAAGATGGAGTTAAAGCTTTAATGGGATATTGATCCAACATTTGGGAGCGGGGTTAAGCAATATGGCAGGATAGTACAGGGAAATGTTGTCAAAAGACCTAGAGTTTATAAGGAAAGGAATTCAGCTTCTGGAAATGGTGATAGATGTGTTAGAACAAATGGTTCAATTTGCATAGGAATGGGAACTTACCAGTATGTTCCACCCAGGATGGATTTAAGGTGGAGGAAGCTATAGTTATTGATTAAATAGACATGGGGACTTGCAGTTAATCAAATATTTGGCAGAGGTCATATTCAGTTCATTGCTCTAATTATTAGAGAACATATTTTCAGCAAATCTGTCATATGATTTTCTTGTATGAAAGTAGAGCAAAACAAATGTGAGTTACCATTTGGTGGTGGTTTTTATAACATCTCTATTTTGCTGGTTTATGCCAGCTGCTGTATGTACACCCTTTGAAACGTTAAAATGTGCATTGACCTATGCTTAGCCAGCACAGAAGTCTCAACTGTTTAACTATTAAAAGAACTGTGAGAAGATAATCACAAGGATGATTATTAAAAATTTTAAGATACAGATGATTTCCCTCCATGTGTGTTAATTTCACATTAAACTCATGTCTTTTTTAAAGTGCTCAGATAAAAAACAACCAAAAAAATCCCGGTATTTCTTAGCACTGTCCTGACTGTACTGTAAACATTTATCTTGCAGAGCCATAAGTGTGATACTTGGCGACAGGTGGAAGAAAATGAAAAATGAGGAAAGAAGAATGTACACACTAGAAGCCAAGGCCTTGGCAGAGGAGCAGAAGCGTTTAAATCCTGACTGTTGGAAAAGAAAACGAACAAATTCTGTATGTTTGTGCAGCAGTCACTCTCATTATGCCCTTACATGTGCTCAGATGGGTGGCTACAGTGTGGTTTGTTCAGAATAAGCTGCTTTCTCAGTAGCTGAAACCTTCATTTACTCCCTGTGTTGTGTAACCCGCTTTTGGCAGTTTGGCAGGAGACAGATCAGGAGAGGGTCTGTCTGAATATTTCATGAGAGTTCTGTGGATTCTGTTGTACTGAAAGTTAGTGTGCTTGTGAAATGCAAAGGAAGGGCACATGGTGTTTTGCTTTGAAGTGGATTCATAAGTTGTACCTAAAGTTTATCTTCTGTAAAAGCTTTTTCTTTACCTTTTTCTAGTTTTCTTACTGATAATTTATATCAGCATATATGAAGATATTGAAGGAGCAAAATAATTTTCCCCATGAATCCCTTTCATTTATTACTCTCCTCAGTTGTAAAATAAAGACAGTAGATAACACTACTGCTGTAGGAAAAGAAATTGTTTTCCACTTTGTAGAAAGCCATCAATTTAAGAGTGTGCAGCAATGTATTAGCAGGTGGTGGATGTACTAAGAAGGAGAAGGGCATTAAAGCTGAATTATCATGTAAAGCAAACATCAGAAAAAGGAGTTTCTGCTTGTTCAACTAGAAGAGTGGAAGGAAAGATCCACTGAGGTGCACAGAGTGCTTGCCAAGTTCTTCCATTTTACAGCTGGGCAGGAGCTTCATCTACATGTCTGGTGAAACCATCCATCCATGTGGTGTAAGAGTTCATCCTCAAGTTACCCCCTTTCCTTTGATGTGTAAATGAGGCTTCTTTCTCAAGAGCATATGCAAGTGTTGCCTTAAGACTGAATAAGAAATGCTCCAACACTGAGTTGCTTCTTTCTGCTGCACATACTTTGTGCAGTTTCCAGTCCCTTGTTGCAGAAGGTTCCATCAAATCCCAGCTGCTAGGAACAAGCTGTTTTTCTGTTCACTGCATTCTATTTTAATCAACAGTGACAGCTTCTGTTACATTTCCTTGTGGGTTTAGTTAAAATAATATTATTTATTTATTCTGCTCTTACACTACTGCAGTTTTGAGCTTTGGATGGTGAGATCACCTGTGAGCCTCAAGCAACTCAGAGGCGTGTTTGTGTTTAGCTGAGTAGCGATGAGTTTGCCTCAGTAAGGCTTTCTTGCCCTGCCTTGTAGTAGGGTTTTCCTTGTCCCTACAGTCTTCAGGCCAAGAGAACAGGATCTGTAGAACCCGTCACCTCAGTGTTCCAGCAGGAAATACTCTTTGTAATTGTTCTAGTTCAGTGAACTGAACTGTTAGCAGTCTGGTAAACTTAGTAACAACAGTGGGCTCCAGGCTGTGACAGGGAAGTCTTGATGGTCTTTTGATGATCAGGGAATAAAACTGTCTGGTTTGGCCTTTTTGTTTTCTTCTGAATAACTGACCAATGATTTAGAAATACTTGTGGCTTTGAAAACAAGTGTTGTGCCCTTTGCTTGGTAATCACTAAACTGGTTTTCTCTTCTCTTTTCTCAGGGCTCACAACAGCATTAAGCCAGAATTTTCCTGTTAACTCTGTATTTACAAAATGGCTGTTGCTTGATGGCAAGAAGATGCAAGATCAAGGTCTTACTATTTGTTGTGACTATGTGTGACCATAAAATACTGGCACCATCACGGAAATGATCTGAGTGCAGATTTGCTTTTTACAATAGAACATTAAGTAAGCTAAAAACTATCAGCATTTTAAACCAAATTGCCTTATTTTTCTTCCAAACTTCATTATGTATCAGGTAATATAGGCTTGAAAATGGATATCCTGTGGTGCTAAAGTACTTTAGAAAGAGGTGAAGGAGATATGTATAAATGTTTATTTTTAAAAGAAAATGTACAAAAAGGGGAATTTTAAAATATGTAACAGCTGTTTATATACATTGATTCTTATTGCTAATTAATATGTATTGCACAACTTATTATTAATTGCGATTCTGGGGCCTGGGATTTTCTGAAATGGCAAAGTGTATTATCAGCTTGCAGCTTCCCAGCCTGCCCTGCAACCAGCAAGTTACCAGAATGTGTGGGAATGGAGGGTGTGGAGTGATGTAGCAAGGGAGCTGCAGCTTGGGATGCCACTTAAGAGAACTTGTATCCGCAAGGAAGATATTTTTGCATCAGCTGGCACTAGTGAGAGCTGTCATTTTGTGGTGGAAACAATGGCCCGGGACAGGATGAAATGGATAAATAGCATTATCTCAAGAAAAGTGGTGCTGTTGATATCATCACCATCATAGTTATAACTCTGTGTTTTGTCTTTGCCACATATTCTACAATATTATATTTTGCCATAAGACATCTTTATGGTGGGGGCAAACTTTGCACTTAACTATATGTGCAACACTTGCACTTTACTTTTTTTTCTCCTCCAACTATCTAAAATTAGAGCAGCTGCATTAGGATTACAATTGCTTCTGCTGTGAACATTTACAATCATGGCTTTTCCTGTACTAAACAGCTGTGCATTTTTTTTTTTTTAAGAATCACAACTGTAAATTTCAGTTTATGACACGTCTACATGATGTTGCCCCTAAGATTTTTGCACACTATATTCTTGTATATTATTTCAAATAAATTCATTAAAATTTGGTGTTGTGTATTTTATAAAATGAAGAAGACTAATCACGAAATGAACAATGAGCACGTTCTGCATGGAAGCCTTTATATGAACCCATCCAAAGTGTATTTTAATGCTTTGCCATTAGGAAGCTAGTGAAGAATTTCAAATACTATTTTCAGGATTGGATAGTTCTTTATTACAGTTAAAGCAAAAAGAGTTGAAATCAATATAAATTATTTCTAAGCAAATAGCAGTGCAACAGAGAAGCATTTAGGTTAGTTATAAATATTTTTCCTTGTGTTAAAATTAGTGATTTTTAGATGGAAACTGATGATTCAAACATTTCAAAAGTACAATTTTCTGAATACGACCAAAATGTATTCAACCGTTTAAAACTCTACTTGTAGGAAAAGAGCTGCTTCCTTGAAATATTCAGCAATTACACTGTAATATTTGAGTTCTAATTTTATACTTTTCTAAATTCAAAAGGAATGCTTAAGAATGTTTCAATTAGATGTAGACTTACAGCACATAAAAGTTGTACAATTTCCTTATAATATTTCTGTGTAAGTAATTTCCTGTAATGTGAGCATAAAGCAAGAAGACAGAAGTTTCAGACATGAAGTAGGTAAACGTTTCACTGTGAAGCTGATGTTCTTGGGGGTAATTTACATAAACAGTGAATATGTGTAGGGCACCAAAGCCCCAGCCACGTTACCGTCCATTCCCCGGTGTGACAGCATTGTCCAGGTGTTTTCACTGAAGGGCTGACATGGCTTTCTGCAGCAGCTGAACCATTATGGGATAGACTGGTGCAAACTCTTTTCCCTCCCTTGTTCTCACTGATTGAACATAAGCTTCCAGTGCACCACTAAAAAAAAAAAAAAAAAAAGTAAAGTAGCTAAAGCAATTAAGTACTGTAAATTCAGGATCTGCAACAGAAATTAATTTCCTTCTTCCCTCCTGCAGAATTTTCCTCAGATGGTCCTAGTTGTCTTTGGAAGGAAGTGAGCAAGGAAGGCCTTGCAAAGCTCTGTATAATTGTTCCATGATCTTTATCTCCTTTCTTGCATGTTTGAGGAGCAAACAAGTTAACATTTAAATAAGCAGCAGCGTGTTGCAGATGGCTTGAAATGACAGCTCTGACGCACAGACTCGGGCTCAGTGCTGCACTGGTAACCTTTAGAAAGGGAGAGAATAATCTCCAGCTGCTGCAGACGCTGAGAGTGCAACTTCCAGCATGAAAAGTGGGGCACTGGTGAACACCACCATGCCCTGAGGTGATTCCTGGCACAGCCTTTTGAGTTCCCACGCTAACCCCAGACAGGGCTGACAGGGCTCGGGCAAGGCACGGCCTGGCTCTCTTATAAGTTGTCACAGGATGTCACACATAGAGTCATCATGTGTAAACTGCACAAATAAAACACTGCGAAGCTAAAAGGGGCAACTGTGGTGACACTTTACAATACAGGGTCACCTTTCAGCCAACATTCTAATACACAGTATTGTTGAGTGACAGCATATTTGTAAAACAAACACTCTAAGTGCTCAGCTGTTGAGATTCCAACTTACTAATTCATTAAGTAGGCCAAGCTAGTGTTGCCACACTTAAATATAGCTTTGAATCTAATTTTCTTCTCCTTTTCTGCTTCCATTTTTTCATGTAACTGATACAATCATCTTGGAGTTTCCTTCTAAAATTCACTTACATTTGTGCTATTTACAGCAAAACTGTGACATTAAGGAAATACACAAAAACAGACCCCATTTTGAGTGGAAACTAACACAGCCCCAGGTATGTGGCTGTTCCTTTTCTAATAGAGACTGTCACCACAGCCCTTCAGCACTGCACAGGCACCAGCCCACAGGGCAGCGGGGTCCTGCTGCGAATGCGGTCACTGTGCAGGGAGTGGTTCTGGGTTTTGTCTCATCCATTCCTCTCTGGGAGTGCAGGATGCACCAGCACAGCTGCTCTGCCAGTCAGGGAGCCCGCTGGCTTTTAGTAACACGGCAGGAACATCCCAGTCCTACTGGGAGAAGGCAGATGGCTGTTGTGCACATCTGGTGAAGGGGTGGGGGCACCGGGGTCAAGGGAGATGGTAACACAGAGCAACTGCAAAGTTGTGCCTATAAATACACACCCACTGCTGTAGGATGGTGGGCTGTGGAGACAGAGCTGCATTTATGTTTGCTGCTCCTTCCAACAAACAAGCCTTTGGCAGAACCCTGCGTTCCTGCACAAAGAGTTCACGGAGTCGAAGGCAGTGCTGCTCCCTGGTACGTGCCTGCTGGCAACTGGCAGCAGCAGGTAGTGAATCAGGCAAGGCTTAAGGAAAGCAAAAGTACTGGAGAGTGATATTCAGCCCATGTTTCACACACACAGGCTTCTCCTGGCGTAAGATGGTAAGAGAGAAGCAGCCAAGATCCCTGTGTGAGGCTGCAGCTCTGGGAAGCCTCAGATGAGCCCACCAAACCTGACAAACCAGAGGAGATGGTAGGAAGATGCAGGGTCACAATACACTTGGGTGCCTGTGAGTAAAGCTGCTGCTGCATCAGCTGCTGCTCAGCCCTTCTTCAATGACTCGAATCCATCTGTGTCAGAGCATTGCTGGGAATTTCCAGCAAAGTTCATTTATCAGCAAGTGGAAGATGCTCCTGAGGCCAAAAGCCTGAGCTCAGTTTGCTGGAGAGACAACTCTGAGCTTTGGGTTCTGAGAAGCCAATGACAGCAGTGGCAGCCCAGCCCCACAAGCTGGTCCTAGGGCTGCTCCTGCTCCTGCCAGCACTTCCCATGCCCAGCCTGGCTGCCAGAGTGCACCAGGAGGAGCTGCCTGTCCCCACGTCCAGTCCCTGCTAATGGAGTTTGACAGGGGAGAGTGAGGCGTGCAACCAAAGAACCCGAGGCAGCTTCACTTCTGAGCACAGGATGGAAATGAAACAGCACAGCACAAGGTGATTCCCACCACAGCTCCTGATGTCCCTGTGCAGCATCCAGACTTCACAGGCCCTCTTTGCTGAAGCCCAGGACATACTGTCTGGGGGGACACAAAAGCAGGATGGACTGGATTACTGGAGCATTGAGATACTTCAGTAAAATAAAGTTACTGAACTGTTACAGAAACGTGTTGGCCTTGGTGCACTTGAGAGCTCTTCAATTTTGGTAACAATTTACTGCTACTGCTGAGTATTTGTACCAGGTACAAATACACCATAAGGAATCACTTTGAATTTTTTGCACAGCAACAAACCACAACAGAGAAGCAATCCCTTTTTACAAGCAGAAAGACAGGGAAAGAATATTTATGTTATCTAGCTAAAGTAAAGCTGACTTTTTGCACCTGGTCAGCTCCCTGAAAACCTTCAGCCTGCTTCTTCCCAATGGTCCCTGGGTAGCAGCACAGGGTCTACAGGGAAAGAGGCAACTAAAACACTGCTTGCTGCATCCACAAAGTGCTTTGGGTGCAGCTCATTTTATTCATTCCCAGCAAAGGCCATCAGCATCATGAACTGCAGAGAGATTAGGCACATCCAGAGGTTTATGTTAAATCCCAAGACTTGGAGAGAAAAAGTGAGACAGGGGGAATGTGACAGCAGAAAATTGTGGTGTTTATATAAACTGGCCTCTTGTAGCAATGAGGGGCCAGCATATTATGAGCAGACTGAGCAGCAGGTGAGAGACACAGGCAGGGAAGGCTCAAGGATGACATCAAGGATACCATCCTGATCAGTGGAGATGCTTCAGAAGAGTCAGAAATGTCTCACATTTCCACTCAGGTCAGCAGTAATTGTTAAGACATGTTAGATGTTTGTTAGCTGCTACAAAGAATTGTCCCTTGTATTAAAAGAACAGTTGAGAAACTCCTGTGAGTTTTCTTACTGTAACTGCCATTCATCTTGCTAAATCTCTCCTCTTCTACTCAGCAGTATCCCTGTCTTTTCCTTTCTATAAACTCCTCGAAGTTTGTTGGACTCAGTTTTTTGAAGTCATCAAAAGCTGAAAATAGAAAAAAAAACCATATTGACCTGCTTAACTTAGAAAGCTCTAACACCTCTTGGTGAAGTTGTGGGTTGGCATCATTATCCAGATGGTAACACTGCTATCCCTTAACTGACTTATTTCCTTGCTTTGAAAAAGGCCTTGAAAAAGATTACAGAGATAACCAGATAGATGAAAGACAGAAGCTTTACCCTAAAAGCAGCACCCAAAACCACTCAATGTGAGCCCTTGATAATCCTTTGCCAGACTGTTATTCCCATCAGATCAAACAAGACAGAATGAGATTTAGGCTATGCCAAGTGCCATACAGCACTGTCCTACTGTAACACCTTCTAGCAGCTTTTATCTTTTTTTCTTCTCTCCTGCCCCAAAAGAATCTGATTTAACTCACAAAACCAACTCCATCAGAGGCAGGTAAAAGGAGTTTTGCAGGTCCCTTCTGTTGCACTTGATCTTTTACTGTTGCTTTGCTTGGATTATTTCAAAGAGGTGGCTTTGTTTAACACTTGAAATGCAGAAGCTTCCATTACATTTTGGTCAACTTTAGCTGTCCTAGCTCAAATGAGCTTTTGTAAGTTATGCTGGCAGTACAGGACTCAATTCAGATGCACCAGTTTACCACTAAAATTTTGTCTGTAAAAAGGCAGGCTCACTCCTGTTGAGGACACTGTAAACACACCACTGCCAAAGTAGTTGTGGAAAAATGAACAGCACTGTGGGTGAAAGCAGTCTCCACAAGTCTCCAGCACAGAGGAGATCACAGCTGTTGTCATATAAAAAGATGTAATATATAGTTATATTATTATTAAGATAGAAGAAACCCTGTTTATGTAATATACAAAACATACTCTTGAAGGGATTAGACTAAATAATGCCCTAAATTCAGCACCTTCTAGTCTAATAAAGGACGTAAAACCTGTTCAGCAATCTGTTTCTATTTTAAAAGACAAGCTATGGTATACATTACAAATATTGTTTGTAAAAGAGAGCTATGGAAGGAGGGTTGGTGGGATGTTCTGCATATATTAATGCTTCATTAAAAATGCCATAAGAAGTAAGAAAAAAAAAAAAGCCCTAAGTTTAAGATGCCCTCCCACATAAGGAAAAGGATTTTAAAGCACTTATTAAATTAATTCACTTGCATGAGCAAAACCATGAGCTTTCTTGGAAATCAGGACAAGTTGATTATATAAGATCCTGATAGTTCTTTAAAATGTTATTTCAACCCATGAAGATTTATATCTAGAGTTAATAGGGAGAAGGAAAAAAAGTATGATTTGGGTTGTGGTTCTTAAGGGATCTTAATGTGTATCACAGTTACTCTAATTAATTAATTTTATATGGAATTGTGAATCCTAGCACTACCCTCCTGGGCTCTGCCTTTGGTCAAATGGAGTCAGATTTACATCCTAAGCTTCAGAAGAAGCAGGGATCATCTTTCTTCTCCGTGGTGGGACTGCACCCTGTGCACTCCTGTCCCAATCAATCAGCAGGGCAGCTGGAGCATGCTGGGGCCAGACTTTTCTTTAGTATTTTGGTAAAAGTCTGTTTGCTCTGCAAACTTTAGGGCAAAGCAGAAGATGGCAAATCTGCTGTGTAAGAGAATATCTGCGTGACACCAGGTCTATTTAATCCAGTGCTACAAAAATGACTGTAAAACCGAACAGTAAAAGCTCCCACAGCATCACCTGTGGGACAGCAGAGGAGCAGGAGCCATCTCCGGTTCCTCCAGACTGCATAATGAAGAGCTCAAGGGGCCGGTGTGCTGACAGAGAGCCAGGCAGGGTTTCTGAAAGGCCGGCAGTGCCGCAGCCTCCCCTCGGGCTGCGCCCCTTCCCCTGGAGCAGCCGCTGCCCCCGGCAAAGCTCCGGCTCTGTGCCCGGCCAGACCGAAGCCAGCGCACAGATTGGCCTTTCTCGCTGCTCCCCGAGCTCTCATTTGTCCCGGCCCCGGGCAGGTGAGCGGGCAGAGCACCTCCCCAGCTCAGGACAGCAGCTTGTTATGGAAATGAACCCTTCACCGGGCCTGGCTTTCAACCCTGCTTCAGCAAGAGCAAGCTACACACACACACTTAATGGTAAAAGTAAGAATTTGGCCCTTGAACGGATGAACTGTCCTTCAGGCTGGCTCAAATCCTGTCATGTCTAATAGGGCTTCTTTTAGAGAGGAAAAGTTGAGTTTTCAAGCTTAATTTAAAAAGAAAAAGGAAACTAATTGCCCATGCCACTTTAAGAAGTGCTCCTTTCAACACAATCCCTACTCGGGGAGGACACCTGCAGGAGGGTCATCTCACCTAACTCTAAATGTCTGCAGGGCAGCTGGCTGCCTGAGAGAGCTCCTGTGTCCCAGCCCATACTCCATTCACTGAACAGAGAAAATGGGAGCTTTCAGGACACAATGCAACTGACCTATTTTAGGTACCTGCTTCAGGATGAGATGAATCAGCCCCAACAGCGCTTGTTTCTCTCTGTTGACTATAAAGGGAGCCTGGCAAATATACCTCTGGCCAGGTAAATACCACTCCTTGTGCTGAATACAAGCAGAAGGAAATGCACAAAAATGCTCAGAATGGGACTAATTCATAGCATTCACACCACATTGCAAGCGAAGCATTTAAGACCTACAGAGCGGAAGAAGCACTCCAATTAGCTTTAATATGAAGCTAGAAGGATCCTGGTAACACAAGGAAATTAATATCTAGGCAGCAGGTCCCTAGAGTAATTGCACAGTTGTTACAAAGGGAAGTTGCAGAAAATTACCATTTGCAAGGTTGCAGCAAACAAAAAGATAATATCTTAAAGTAGGCCAGTGCAGGGATCTGAAGGCTCCAAACACACAAAGTTCAACTCGTACAGCTGAAACAACTACAGGTGGAAAAAGCCTGAACAGAGTGACTGATAGACGAGCCAGATGCCTGCAGTTCAACTTAGGTTCATATGAGAAATAAAAAAGGCAAGCTCAGAAATCTTCCAATAGAGTATTAAAGAAAATATGAGTGATCCACGGTCATACTAGTGACTGATATCCGCTTGTCTGCTTCACATATGGATAACTGGCCATGCAAAATGAATAAAGGATGCAATGAAACAACTGAGAGGAGAAACTTAAGTATTCCAGCTTCACTACTTGGTCTAATGGATGACACTGTCTCAGCCTAAAAGCATCATCCCAAGGTTTGTTCCTTAATATCTCTGTGGTTAGAACAATTTATCAGTGTCTGAACATGACCACCAGCAAGCACATTAACTGAATCAGTCTGGATGAAATTTAATTGCAGACAAAGACAAAAATGTGTTTTAGTTTAAGGATGGCATTTTCAAACTTGGGAAAATGAATTGAAGAGAACAAAATCCACCAGTTCTCAAATGATTTGCATTTTTGGCTTTCCCTCCTATATCTGAAATTCAACACTGCTAGTGTTGCTAGTACTACCAGGACAGAAATTACAATCAAAATATTCATAGCTGATTACATCTACAGCCCTGTCAGCCCTGTACCTGTCACCTATGCCCTTATAATTCAGTGTCATGGCTTGAGATTCAAGAAAGGCTAGTTTTGTAGACAAACTAGACTAATCAAAAGTATGATTTTCAAAAAATACACATATGAAGAGACAGTTTTTATTTTAATATTTCAGAAATAAATCCTAGTAACATCTACTGGTGATCAACTAGTATCTTCTTAGCTGGCCTGATCACTACATGGGACTGTGTGGTGCTATCAGCTTCAGGAAGTGTAAATATTTATAGCAGACTTCTCTTGGCTGCTTTAGAAGTGTGGACAGAAAACAGTTGACTTTCTGAAGCACAGTAGCTGTTGGCTGGAACATAAGAGTCAGCTTTTATCACTCCAGCAAAAGCTGGCAACATCCACGCATGGTAGTTCAAGGACAGAACTGGCTCCCAGGCTCCCGGTGCAGCTACGTGTGACCTTCCCAGGTCACTGGTGTGGGGGACACCAAGGGCACTGAGAAGATGGCTAGAAAATTTAGGGCTTTAGGAACAAAATATGATCATCTGAGTCTTGAATCCTGAGAATCCCCAGGTTGGTTTTGCCATGTTCATACAAATCTGCTCTCTCTAACATACTTCAAAACTTTGCTTGATTTGAAAAACAAGATTCTTCCTAACTTTTCCTAACATCTTAAGATGCAAAATAATATTTAGCTATGAAGTCATCTACCTGAGCAAGATTTCAAAAATCTGATGTAATTATTACTTTCTAAAGATCATAGGGTGATTTCCTGAAGAGTAACATTCCAGGTATGTAACAAGGGTCTTCCATCTTTAGATTTCTACCTACATTTATATTGGTTAAGCTTTCAAAGCTTCTCTTTCCTGATACAGATGACAGGACAGCTGCAGCCTTGACTTTCCAGCAGTTAAGAGAGAGGCAGTTTTGCAAAAACTCCTTATTAATGTACTCCATATCATTGTGCATAGTTTACTTCCTTAACAGAGGATTATGTGCTCCTTCCAAAGGCACTGGAGAGTTTTAGTACGGGGGGGTGGAAGGGAGAGTTCAGTTTATACTTCTGCCACTTTGCAACTCATCCCATGAGTGGAGAGAAGGTAATGGTATTTATGATACATCTCCTGAGGCACATTATTTTTTACTTTTCAAGAGTCCTAGTGTGCAGGTAAGTTACTGCTCCATTATCACAAATGTAGAAAAGAAGGAAGCATGATTTTTACCGTATGAGAGCAAGCCTGTCTTTTTCAGATGGATGATCATCCAGCCACTGGGAGTAGCGGGCAATGGACCACTCAGCCCTCTGGTACAGAGAAACACAAACACCAATTACACAAAATGCAAAAAAGGAAACGCACACACCAATTTCAGAATCAAAGATAACATAAATGAAAGCCGCATAAGGCTCTCAATACTACAGTGATGCAGAATGGGTTAAGAAATCAAAGACAATTAACAGGAAGAGCCCAGTATGTTATTTGAGAGCTCAGAGGTCATGTCCTACATCAGCTCTTGGCCCGTTTCTGACAGGGTTTTTATCTAGATTTCCTGCATCTTACAAGAGAAAGGATCCAGGCAACTTGCAGTCTGGGGAAAGATCTGCAACTTCTACCATGAGCTGACAGAAGAGTAAAGAATTGCAAGTCTATTTAATATCAAGTTATCATATCCCTACTATGAATGAATGAATCAATCAATCAATTTAGTAAACTAGTTAACAGAATACCTTTGCATAATAAAAACAAACTCAAAATTATATAAAATATGCACTTGAATAATTTTTAACTAAAACAGCTAGGGCAAACTACAATGCTCATTTCACCTTAGGACATCTGAAAATGTAAGATGTTGATCTTATTACCTGGAAGGGTGATTTTAGCTCTGGTGGTGCTCTTGTAAATAAGAACTGAAGAATAATGCTGAATGGAATAACCTCTCCCAGAGCTGGGCTACTGGCAATATGCTCACTGGTCTGGAACAGCAGTGGTCTGGAAAAATGTAACAAAATACTCATGAAATGAAGAGAAAACTTATGTTATGCATTAGAAAAGTGCCTCTATGTGCTAGCAATATTGTGTTAGGATAGCATCATCAAGATTTTTGCAACTACTCTGCATCCTGGGTTTCCAACACAGGTCCAGTTTGCAAAAAATCTACAGCAGCTGAACAACACAGGACTGTAAATTTTGTATTTCAGTGAAAACATTTAAGGTAACTATAGAACTCACTGTGATATAGAAGATGTACTGAAAGCAACACAAAAAAGTACAATTTGGCCAACATTTGCATGACAAAGATTGTTAAATCATAGTTATACTCTGCACAAAATTTAAAAGAACTTTAATCTATTTCTAATTTGCAGGTGGGTGTTGCCAAAAAAGCTCTCAGTTCAATCAGAACTAACACGAGGTAATAAATCAGTTTTGAAATACAGTTTAGTCATACTGTGACTGCAGCTCACCTGAATGACCTCAGCTGTCTGTAAGATTTTCCTAAGTCAGAGACTCGTCGACACAGCGGTGCTACTGCTAACTCCATCTACAAAAGCAAACAGTTCAATTTGAATTAGATTCTCCCAAAACATAACACCTGGTACTGAAGTAGCCTGTCTTTAAGCAATAATCCAAACTTGCAGACTAAGTCAATGACTTCTCTCTGGTGGCTGAATTAAGACAAGAAGCTGTCTTTTCCTATCATACTATGTTGCCCAAGCCAAGACTTCTGCCTTATTCTTGGCAACACAATAAGCATTTCGTGACAAATGATAGAGACAGTCTGTGCATAACAACAGAAGGGGCCTCATGAGCGTTCTGAGACTAAAGCTTTGCTTCTTGCATAAGGTTTATTTTGTTGGTGATGAGTTTTCTAATGAAGCACTTATGTCAATACCCCAAAAATCTGACCGCAGCCTGGGAAGAAAGCAAATCTAGGCAGGTCTCCACAAACCACTGCTAAAGCAGTAAACTGCAGACATATTTCAGCTGGGCACCCTTTCCTTTCTGAAGGACAAGGTTAAAATGATTCCTTCCTGAAGAGCGGGCCCCAAATTTTGGAGCACAAAACCTATACAGATTAGATAGAAGGCAGCTGTGACCTATTGCCAAAGAATCATATGGAATCGTGGTCAAAAGAGTAAGAGCATTATTTTCCTACTTATTTTCATACTGTTTGGTTTCTGAGTTAGAGCAGCCATCCTTAAAAACAAACAAGTTTAAAACACTTTCTGTTGTTGAAGCATGAGAGTTCAGCTTTTTTGAAGAAGAACCAGAACTCCACTTGGGTTTTTACAACTAAATTCTGTCACAGGCTCTTCATTAACAGTGAGGACACAGAAGTGAGAAAGAACAATTTCTCTTCTGGATCCTAAACTGAACACGAACATTACACAGCAAAATTTCAGGTAATGTGCACAGCAATACAAACGCCACCACTTAAAAAACACTGCAGATAATTTTACTCAGACATGGATTAAGTCTTTGTTTTTTGTATTCCTGAAGTGTCAGTTGAGGCATCAAGCTTTATTCTCTGTTTTTTAAAATCCCCAACTTGAAAGACTATACAGACTTTGATTTACCCATAATGCACAATTAAACTAAGTTTCAAAGGTTGACAGCTAAAATAAGTAACAAGATCAAAACCACCATACAATGAGTTTCCCTTGTAAGTAGTATTGCTGAACGAGTTTAAAAGTGTTTGTGATACGACACTATTTCCAGTGAAGTCTTTACTACTATTATATTATTTTTTGCAGCTGCAGCATATCCTCAGACAGAGATGGCTGCTGGGCCACCAGCTTTACCAAGAGCACATAACTATGCTGGGACTCCAGCATAAACAAGAAATATGGTGCAGTGAACTACGATGCCATAGTTCATCTAAACCCAAAAGAACTTAAATTAGTGAATAATGCAAATCAAGGCCATACACTTCAGGCATCCCTCTTTAAAAGCAGGTGGCAGGATACGAGTCATTTCATCTGCTTCTCAACATCTACAGGTCCTCTTCAAAGGCAGTGGGGAGAAACAGCCACTCGTGTGGGGGCAATGCACCCTTCCCCAAGGTGGACACCTAAAATAGTTCAGGGGGATCATGTTTGTAGAAGTAACCTCCTACACAACAGTCAGGCAAAGCTGGGAAAGCCACAGGGCCCAACCCAAGCACCTTGGCTACCCTGCAGACCAGGAGAGGTGGGTAGCTCTGGAAAGCAATAGGGAACACCCCACAGAGCTTTCCTATGGGCAGTGCACAGCCACTGCCCGAGCCCAGGGACCTCAGAGTACATGCCCACATCAGGCACTTCCAGGCCACCTGGAATCTGCATTTTATGCAGATTTCACTCACAGGAGAAGAATGTGAATAAAAATTCAGGACGTAGAAATACAGAAATAAGGCTCCAGATCTGAGTAACAGCCTGGTTTCCTTTTGCCTGCTGCCCATTTGGTCCCCAATTCTTTAGGCTATGAAATGGCCCCTCTCTACACCCTGAGGATGAGGTCACCTCTCCTGCATGCAGGTGGGAGGTCAATGTCCCTGTGGCTCAGGAGCCAGCAGCTGCTGTGCTGAATCTGCTGGCACAAGGGAGGGTATGCACCCAGGAAAGGCAGGCTCTGCAGGGAACTGCTGCAGGGAGGTGCTCCAGCTCCAAGCTGCAATGAAGCTTACACCAAGTCCAGCATGTTCTTTCCCGAGCTCCCCCAGGAGCACAGGTGGGAGCCAAGAGGCTGGTCTGCCACACAGGATCAGGAGCAAGCAGCCAAAAAGTGGAGCTAACTAAGAATGCTTTCCTGCATCATGATACAAGAACCCTACAGATCCTGGAAACCAAACGGGAGCAAGACTGATTTCTCCAGAGCTTCGTTCCAGCCGTCAGTATTAGCTGGGGGCAGCTGGAAGCAACTGATATCCTGCAGGAGCTGGTGTCCCAGCTCTGGTGGGAGCTGTGGGCTTGGAGCTGTGAGGGACCAGGGAGAAGATAATTCCTTTAGGTTCTTTAGAGACTTTGATAACAGGCAACAAACTGCCAGCCTGACTTGCGGAAACAGAGATGTGTGGATCAAACGGTACTCATGAGGGGGAAGAAATAACAGCATAGCAAAATATAATTTTGCTTAATAAGTTTTAAAAGATTGTTTCGCTCCTGGAACATAATATGAAGTAATGAGACGTTAAGTGAAACTTTCTACAGCTTAACCAATTCCTTATTAAAACAAATTTAAATGAATTATCTTGAATGTGTTTTGTAGTTTCCATAAATTAATTTTTTTAATCTTAAGTACTAAAGAAGAAAAGTTACTTTGGAAAATTCTATTACTTTGTCTTCAACCTTTATTCATTGTAGGAAATTATTAGTATTGCTAGAACTAGATAGATTTAATGGCAGCAGATGGTGGATTCGTGAAGTAATAGCTGCCAAAGAAAAACATTGTTTTTAAGCTTTGCAGCATACTATACTATCTCACATTGACTCATGAAGAGTGGGAATGAGAGAAAACTAATGTGGTAAAAATGTACATAAACCACAGAAACTCTTTTTTTAAAATTCACAATACTAGTCCTTGTGTTATAACCCACCCTCTCTCCAACAAAAAGTATAATTCACGTAATAACCAAGTTTGTTTTCTTTGCTTGAATTTTAGTTGGTTATCTGAGTCCAGTGACATGGTGGGACGCTATGGCATCCTTCTGCTGTCACAATCATTTCTGAGGCCGCTGAGAGGGGTTTAGTGTCTCTGCTGAGCATTGTGCCAGCCCAGGAGCAAGTGCTGGGGAGGAACCATTCGGCTGGAACAGCTGCTGTTTTTAAGGTGCTGGAATTGGGCAAAGAACAGAGCGTGCATCACTTCTTGGTTGTGTTACCTGTCATCACCTGAAATGGCATCAACTGTTGATTCACACAGTGAATTTATACTGTAGCAGCCTTTGCTGTGATACACAGCTGTAGTTTCAAAGCCTGTCAGTGAGCTCTTACATCAGGGGATGCTTTTGGCTGCTGGCTGCTGCATTTGTATCATGTGTGCAAGGCGTTTCACCCAGCCGTGTCTTGTGGACTTCACACGTAAAAGGGTAAGTAAGTATTCTCTGTTTCCTTTCCAAATTTCCCTTCCAAACTGCAAATTTGAAAATTCAAACATCCAGGTTAAATTCAGTAATAAATCAGGTGTTCAAAAGTAATTTGCAAACAAAGCGGCTTGATGTGATATAATCATTAACACAGAATCCAAGGGGAGCACTAGGAGATGAATGTGCTTGCCAAAAAGCAAGCAGCAGATAGAACAGAGGAAGGCCTAATGACTTGTTTCTTCTAGCTTTGTTCAAAACCCATTGCTTTTCCATGATTTATTCATGTTAGTTTGCTATGCTTCGCAGGACACAGTGGCAGGCTCCTGCCAAACATATGCTTTTTCTCAATGGTTCATGCTCTCTAAGCCCAAAAAGGCAATATTATCTTTTCTTCTTGTATGACTCTGCCTATGGCTAGGTTGTCAATTATCTGTTGAACTATTCACTGGCTGGCCATATTGAAAAAAATACATCACATGCCTGGCTTCTTTAATTGGATTATGCTCAGCAACCCAAGGGTGAAGTTAATCTGTAGTCTAGATACAGATAATGCATATATATTGAAGAGTGCTTTAAAAAAACCCATAGTGAAGTTATTGTTTAGTGCCTATTGTGGTATTTTCAAGATCTCTCAATACTTAAACAGCTGTTTTTTCAGCTGGAAAATCTTAACATTAAATTTTTAGCAATTACATTTCCTCCTGGCCAAGATGAATTCCAAGTTTTTAAATGTTACCTCAAAATGCTTTTTTCTAGCCATTCACCAGGACAGAATGCTTTAACAACTGAGGGAGCAGAAGAGCTGAACTATTATATGAAAGAAGCTGGCCTTGAAGGGATGTGCAATTTGATTTCACTACAGTGCAGCAATTCCAAAATTGATGTTGATGTTTAAGTAAATCCTTCAGCTGTAACACCTCTAAAATAACTCATATCAGCAAATAGTTCCCTCTTTCCAGGAAGATAATTAGCACTAAACTTTAAATGTATTTTAGCTTTAGTAGCTTCTGTCTTTATGACCACAACTGTGATTACAGCATCCTGCTGCTCTCACTTCTCTGTAAGGAATTAGAAAGGAAATTTTTAGGAAAAAATATAAAAAGCACTTTTACACTTGTATAATTTTGTTTGATCAAATGAGCAAATCTGTCTACATTAAAAAAAATCCAAATGCCTAATATTCTTGCTTTTTTAAAAATGCCACATATTGAATTAGGAAACCAGATTCTGACCATGGGCTAGCCAGCAGATAGGAACAGCTCTTCTACACCAGAATTTAGCATTGTAAACTTCTACCATAAAAACATTTTTCTATGAAAATTCAATAAAACCCATATATTTTGCACTAATTTTTTGAGAAAGACTTGGAAGAATTGGTGGCAGCATTAACTGTACCCTATCAAAAGTGTCTGAACACAGTACTGAACAATGCCAAAGATCCCAACCATAAATCATGCCTAGGTAAAAAATACAGGAAAGCATATAGAGAATAGTATCAACTCAAACAGGACCAATAAAAATAGTTCATTCTGTGCTGTATTGTCCAGCACATCCATCGGGTTTTAGGAGAGCCTGAACTACAAGCCACAGTCCCAGAGCATGCCTAAGTGCTGTAACTCTGAATACCAAGCAAGTTAAAAGATCCTCTGGAGAAGAACTTGCATTCCCCAGAAACAGAAGCGTTGAAAACCATCAGGGCTTGCTGGCTTGCTTGCCTCCAGGAAAACATTTCTTTTCAGCCTGACAAGTACTGAATTAAAAAGTGAAATTTGGTATTGAATATGTGAATATTGAATTATGGGCACCTTGAAAATACGAAACCAAATAAAACAAGCTGATTCGGGAGTATACAGGAGAAAACTGAAAAGTAATCTTGTGCAATTGCTTGCATAAAAACTGAGAGCATGAAAAGAGCTGAACTCAGCCTGTAGACTGGAAATGTTTCAAATAAGACTCCCAAGGAACTGTGGCACTGCACTTGATAACAACCTTGCAGTGCTGTGCACATTTCCTAGGGCTTGCAATGTTCCCATGTTCCTGTAAGCACTGATTTACATGAAATACATTAATGATATTCAGGCATCTTTCAAGCCTATCATAGCTCTGCTTACAGGTGCCACAGTAGCACACACCTAGTCTCACTGCTGAGAAATCTGTTATGCACAGGACAGCCAAATGTGATACTGACACTGCACACAGGGTAAGACAGAGAATTCAACAGAGCTACAGCAGTAATTCCTAATGTATGAGTAACTGAGCCTCACTCCAGAAAATTGGCTGTTATGCACCTCAGTAAACCCAGTTCTGAATGAAGAGAACTTGAAATCTGTTTTCTCCCTTCTGTGTGGACACCTGTTGTTTTGAGGCAACTTATCAGTAAAACACGTTTTCAGTGCAAAGATTTTCAAATCAGACTCTCAGCCAAAGCTATTCTTGCTGAGTATAAGGCAGATGTAGCTCGGTGAGTACCCTGAAAGAATGTGAAGAAGCATGAGATACCCAAAATCTGATGCAATCCAAGGTTATTTGATTCATTGCATGTGTGTTTATAATAAGAACTCAAATTAATCAAAGCTTCTGGACAGATTTCTGCCCGGGTCTTTTGCTTGCAAGCAACCCTGAAATACCAGAATGGGTTTTAGATCTCAAAAGTCAATTCTGAGCAGGAATATGTAACCCTTTTTTGCATAAAGAAAATTCAAAAATTACTGTACAAGAACACAAGTAAAAACAGTTCATAAACAAACCTACTCCTACACACAGTATCTTTCCAGGCAGGTTGTTTCCTTTGGGTTTGGCTTTGGTCCAACAATGCAGTGCCTTTCTGGGACTGAAAAAAGCCCCTGCACACACCACTTATGGCCATTTGGAAAAATTTATCCTTCTCATCAGGCCAGCAGCCCAGCTAAATATCTGCTCTGTGCCCTCCTCAGCCAAAAGCAGCAGCAACCTCTGCTAGTCCTCATTAGGATTAAAGCTGCATTTACACCAGGACTCCTGGCTGGGTCAGAGCAAGAACCACCTTCCTGCCAGGCTCCCAGGAGCTGGCATGTGCACAAAATCCACCAGGTTTTTAGGAGGAGCACACACATCCCAGAAAACATGGATATAAGGCAGTGTCCACTTAAAAAAAATGTTTCAGCCCTTTTTCTTCTATCCTGAGCAAGAGGTTATAGTGTCCAGGCCATTCTGGACACTACAGCCCTTGTGCAGCCCGGGACACCCAGAGCAGCTCTGCGCAGAGATGCTCAAAGGCACAGAGTGAGAGCTGAGTTGGCTCCATGCAGCTGGTTGTACAAGGATTTCTTGTCTTAAGCCCATTTTTAAACAAGCCAAGAATATGGTGCAATGTGTAGAAAAGAAAAACACAAGTCCCCAGATGCAGCAACAGTTGAAGGCAGAAGACAGGAATGAATTCAACCTCTTTTTTTTTGATTCTGTGGTACAAAAGAAATCAGAATATTTATCTCTACAAAGTTGTCCATTCAGGAGTTATACTCAGCACAGTGGGGAAGACCATGCAAATTCCTCTACACTCTACAAAAACATACCCTTCTTTTTCACTTAAAAGGCAGTCCATGTAAGAATAGAAAAATCAGTGTTTAAAAAATTATAAACAAGTTATATTTTTAAATTATAACAGGTGCTTAGATCAGATGCTTTTATGGTACAATCAGGTGAAAGATATTTTCCAAATTTATATGACTTTAGTTAAAATTAGCATAAATTACAAAATTATCTCTATTCCTTCCACAGGAAGAGTCAAGTGTCCTTTTTTTGCTTCCAATTTTATGCCATTGTCTTCAAAATAGAGAAGGGAATGGAACCTCCTTGCTGAAAGCAATTGGAAACTTCCCCTTCATTTCTGTGGTTAAGGACTGATTTGCTATTTTTGAGTAATGAATAAAAAGATTTTACTCAGGAGTATGTAACTCACAGGCAAATGATACAAAGCAGCCACAAGAAGGAGTGGAGGTGGCAGCAATTCCTCTCTCCCTGTTACCTACCAGCCAAAAGCAGCACTCAGTTTGCAGGCAGCTGGTCTGGATAATAATTAATAGCAGCATCAGATTGACCTGTGGATGCCTGATTCTTTGGCACGTTAACCATACAGTGGTATTGCTGACAAATTAAATGTTAATACAGTAGATAGCACAGAAAGGTAGTGGATATGAATATGGCAGTTTCTTTTGTGGTTTAGTCCAGCATAGGAGTTAGGTAAAGCTGAGAGGCAGGTCAGTCAATTGGGTCATGAAGAGAATCCCACAAGACAGCTGTCCTTCTGTTTCCAGTAGGGCAGCTCTTCCCCAGGATATGGATATTTCTTTAGCATGTCTCCTTCACTGCAAAGCAGCTGTTAGCCATTAACCACGGTGGGCACTGTGATACACAGCGTGATTAAGGAAGTGACACACCATCTTCCATTAGAAGAGAAAGAAAGAAAGAAGTGAATGAATGGTGCCAAATGACGTGTGTGCCGAAGAGGTTGGCCAAGTGGGGACAACATGCCAAGATGCAGCTGAATTTAAATGCAACATTCACCTGGACAGGAAGCTGTCAGACCTCCCTGAATGTACCTTACAGTGATGAGGGATCTTCAACTACTTAGTGGATGCATTGCTCAGGATCCAGTATCTTACCAGAGAGGATGTTTAGACCTGGAATGCACCAATCTCTACAACTGCCTGTTTACACTTCAATGGGGACAAAGGCATTGATACTTTTCAGTGAAATCTGTGAAATGACACTAAAAAGCAGAAATGAGAATTGAGGGTACCTGTGCAAAATCCGCTGCCAGGCGCATCTTGCCACCTTCACCAAGGGGCCTTATTAGACTGGCATTGCGAATGAAAAGCTCAATTGCTCTTTGAGCCATGGCTTCAGTGTTATCAAAGACAAAGTCAAAACACTCAAAATGTCTGAAGTAGTCGCTCATGACTCTTGCTATAAAACCCTGAAGCTCTTTCATGTAGAGAGAACAAGGGACATCTGGTTTTCCTGAGCTGGATAATGATCTGAAAAAAAAAAAAAAAAAAAAAAAGAGAAGAAAAAAAAAAAAAAAAAAAAAAAAAGAGAAGAAAAAGAAATAGAGCCAGCTAAATTCATCTTTAAAACACAACCAAAAGCTATTGGATTCTTTCAAATTTTTTCTCCTACCCCATCAAATCATGGCATGAATTGTAGTTTCATTTCCATTCCGAATATAGAGCATGTAGCTCTCTCTGAAACTATAGTAAAAAAAAAAATCTCTTTATCAGCCCATGAAGAATTAAAAGATGAAACAAGAAATAACATGATAAAGGGAAACACTCCACTCCTACCCAACTTGCACAGCCTCCTTCAATTTGGAGCCTACACCTGAAATCCAGATCCTAAATTTGAATGTCCCAGTTGTTGATTCAAAACTCTAATAGTGGATCATAAAATATAAACACATGTCACAGGGTTACTAATTTAGCTTGTCAATCCCAAACCTGTTCTCTGTATATAATTAGTCTCCTATTAGAAGTAGATTCCTCAAAACCCAGGATTACAAAGTCAGGATCACAGAAGCAGCACGGCAGCCCCTGGACACAAACCAATCCTCTTTCTCTTTCTTTGACTGACAATCAGGTAAAAGAGCTCTTCCAAATTTAGAAGAACATGCAGGCTATCTAACACAACTTAGCCTTTGGCTGGAAACTGTTTACCCACCTAGAGAGGTACTGTGCTACTGATGCCAAAAGAGGGTAAGGGTAAAATATTGTTTAAAAAAAACCTCAAAAGGAAAATCCAAAACATCTCTGAAAAGATACTATTTTCAGTGAATTTTAAAGACAGAAAACAGGGCAACTGATGATGATACTAGCAATGTCAGAACAGACATGACAACCAAAATAAAATTTAGGAAGAAAGTCTCAATTATACATCAGACTCAAGATCTTGGCACGTAAAAAATCCGGGAAATTTTAATGAAAATGCTATGGGAAAATAGCATAACATACTGAACCTGAGATTTAAATTTTTTAAGAAGATAATTTTAACTATTACATGAGAGGCTATATGCTTTGAGAAACAGGAATACTGACAGTTCTGAAGACTGTCCAAAAAACACACATTTTGAAAGCAAAAGGGCTTTTTTTAAGCACAAAGATGGCCTCGTCAGCTTTCTTTTTCTATTTAAAATGAATTTTACCCAACAGATATGAATTAAAAAAGGGGGAGGGAAAGAAGACAGACGCTACCTGATTAATTTGTTTCAACAGATAGGTGTAATTCTGTTTCCTGTGTTCATTAACCATAAAGCATCGCCTTCCCCTCAACAAACAAGCACTCTTGCTTCAAAGACATTGTGGCAGTAACAATCTATTACACACATGCAGGACATCTTACTAGAACAATGGTAAACTTAAAAGATATTTCTAGTTACCCAGAAAAATCTTCCTGGTGCATAGTGATGATAATAGCTTCCACTGAATCTCCTACAGAGTTCAGTAGCGGCTGAACAGCACTACCCATTAGATCATGGACTGCCTAAAATAGAATAAGAAAAGGCAGAAGTAAGGAAACAAAAACTAGAAGCATTTACATTTTGACAGCTCAAAAATACCTTAGGAAACAGTTCATTTTATCAGTGCTTTTTATTATTCTGCATTAGAAAATGCTAAATAGGAGAACCAAACCTAAAGATAATGTTTCTTTTTAACTGATTTTACCAGTGAAGTACAGAAATAAAGCTGCTTGCTGCTTCTGTGTGAAGCCTTCCTTCAAAAAGGTGCACAGCAATTTGGCATTTCTGGTTTGTACACGTACATGTTTTGGTGCACACCTGGCTCAGTTGTTCATTCCCCAGACACAAGCTGCCCTTCATTCCCCTGCACACAGCCCCTCCCAGATCAGTGCCCAGCAGGACAGACTTGGAGAGCTGTCATCCACAGAGGCTGCACTGCCATCCACATCCCCCTCCAGGAAAGTACCAGGTCACATAAAAATTATAATTTGATGTGTCTGTCGGGGGAGGGAGGGGGTGATGAAGGATCCAGCTATTGTTGTGTGAATGCTGCAGAGAAAGCCATTTATTTTCACGGTCAGATGACATCTATGTTCTGACCGTTAGGAGAATATTCCGAATACAAGCACGACTCAAGCAGTGATTTGGCACAGGTAAAACATATCTAGCTGCAGATACAATAAATTAGAAATGTCAGAATATTTGTATACCTGTTACTAAATATACTGATGTAAAATAACATGTGGGAAATAAGTGCCCATATAAAGTGTAACAAATAAAAGTCAAGCTCAGCCCCATCCCTGAAGCATATGGACGTTCAATTACCTTTAAGGCAGTTGTGACTGTTTGCTCAGCAGCTGCTGGAAATGAGCTCTGACTGGTAATAACCTAAAAATTGGAAAGTAATTGTTAATAGTCAGCATTCAAAAAATTATTAGACTCCATAATATTCAGCATCATTTAAAAATATACTGAGTTATCCTTAGTAATGAGTGTTTACATAACTACAGATAACTATCAAGTATGCTTTATACAGACAGAATATTCAATGCATCAGTGTCAGTCCTTTGCTTTCAGATTTCCTATGGACTCTGCTTCTGCCTTGGCAAAGAAATGACTCAGTGGAGTTAAGCTGAAATTTAGCTGAAGGGCTAACAGAATCAGAATAAAAATAACTAGTGTATTCTCCCACTGCTAAGTATAGAATTCATGGAGAACTATACAAGCAGCTCTGTGGCAAGTATTTGTATGAATATTCTTGTTGTTCTTTCTCAGTATTATGACTATTATAGCACTACATGTTAAATAGTTGTTTATGTACAGCTAAAACAATATTAAAATTGAGAGTCAAGGAATGATCTGAAGGACTATTCTACCAATTTCCTTACAGTCTTGAATGTGCTACACAATAGTATTTTTAAGCCAGATAAGTACTGAACTCCAAGACTGAATCATATCAGATCTCCCTCCAACACTAAGACACATGAGGTTCATTACTAAGTACATCAGAGAAAGCAGACTTAGAAGTTGATCTACCATCTGTTTGCAAAATCCAGGGAAATTTTATAGGCTTTTTAGCATTTTTTAAAATTCTTTGAACATATCCAGAGTCAGGAGTACTCATATTTTTTCTAATCAGGCTAGGATCTAAATACGATTAACTGCAGCTACTAGTATATCTGTTTGGTTTACTTCACAAAGACTATGTAACAACTGGCATCACTAATTGGAATTATTCACAACTGTGCTTAGTCCTGAAAAATTTCCAGGCCAGACTTTAGTCCATAATGTATGGAGATATTTGTGAGGTATTGCTTTTCTTGATTTCACCCTTTCCTTCCCCTTTTCAGTTTAGCCACAATTGTGGGAAAGCATTGAAGGTCTTCTGAAAAAATAAGCTTGGGCTGAAGCAGATGCAGCAAGGGGGCTATCAGGCTGATTAGTATAAAGACAGATAAGAAAAAAAACAAAGAGTTAAATTGTTTATGCTCATAAAGTAACGGCTGTCAGATGTGATTATTCTCTATAAACATATCTTTATTCTTCTAATATTGACAATTTGTCATATCGTGGTGTTTACAAGGGCCAGCCCAGTCTCAAAGAGCTGTACAAAAGCACAGCAAAGTGCAGCTCTTAACACGAAATTGGGCTGTATTTGCCAAGGGTTCTCATCTGCTAAACGGAGCATATGCACAGGGTAGAGCAAGAAGGGAACGTTATGGAAAGAAGAGGAATGCCAAAAGAAGCCTACCTTCAGAACAGCCTGGTGCAGCTTGTACAGAGAATTAACCACAGCCACGTTCCTCCTCTGGCCCTCTGTCAGTGGCCCAATCACCTGGCTGGCGTCTCCTTGAGTAGACAGCTGCAGTGGTGACAGAAATTGTTGGTACCAGCTCTTTAAATGGCACATCTCCCCAGACTAAACTTCGACCACAGCAGAAAGCCACAGGCCCTCACTACCCAATGCTCCTCCATTTAACTCTTGTCTTGATTCATAGAATTTCTATCTTTAGACTAGACAAACTGAACAACAGCAACAGGAACCTTGTGAGACTGTCTCAGCTCACAAACCACAGCACTGAGACCCAGATCTCCTGGAGATACCTAGTCCCAGAAAAACTTCAATTTTGTAATCTAAAAGTGAAATCACCTACCTGAGGAAGCCCAATAAACTACCAGCAGCTTTTCTCTATGAGCAGTGTACAGTTTTCTGCATGCCTTCAGTCTGTCCTTCTGACAACCATTCAAGCCTCTCCTTAAAAGCTCTGCTTTTTCAATTAGATGGCTTAGAGCTTTGCATATATTAGAGGCTTATAAGTCAACAGAAAAATAGAACTACAAGGACCAAAACTGCTAGACCTGTCATTAAAGAGTTTTATCTAGGAATCTTTCAGTAAAAATCAAAGAAATATTTCTTCATATTTAAGCTGCGCAAAGCATGCGTTTTTTATTATCACGACAGAAATCTAAGTTCCAGAATGATACATAAATAGCCATTAACTATGGAACAGTCTCATAAGGATACCACAGCATACATTTGTAATTTAAAATATAGCAAACTGCAATTGGTAAACAAACAAAAATTTTCTTGTGCACCCAAAGCTGCAGAAATACAAAGAATTGACAAATGGTGATGTAAATTCTAAAGTACATCTAAACATTAAAGCAAGAATACCTATTAACAGAAGGCTTTACTGAGATATAATTACCCTACTAGTTATCTATGTTTCAGGATACAGAATTATCCTCCAGGAAATCCCTGAAGATGCCCAGCTCTGAAAGTCTCTCAGTAAAAATATATTCAATGCACTGAGCAAATGGTAAAGAGGTTCATGGAGTGTGTCTAACACTGTTGTAGGTCCTACAGAAAGCTCCTAAACTAAAACTAAGCATACAGTAATAATTGTTCAAGAATGAAAGAAACAAACATAATATGGAATTTTTTAATTTATAATATGGAAATTTTTAACAGCGAATCTCTACTACTGAAAGACTATTCCCATACTTCCCATAGCTTCCACACAGCATAAACACAGCCTACAAGCACAGTTATCGAGTACTTTCCAGCACTGCTAATGATAAAGTTTTAGATAGGTTTTTACAAGCACCCAGGAACACTGATTTATTCACAGCTTGGTGGTGACAATATCAGTTCATTTCTCTTTCTTCAGATTTAAGGATTATTTCAGGATAAATAGGTTTCCAAGGCCCTTGCAGAAGGAAAGATCTTTTCCAATGTACCTTCAATTATTTGACATCAAAATGTATCTTTAAACTGGTTGACAAACATATTGTTGTCAGCATTTTCCTGCCTCCCTGATGAGAACAGCCATGTAAACAACAATATCCCTGTTTGCTTCTAGATACTTCTATTTGACAGACCTGACTGGCTTTTAGAATTCTGCTCCTCACATTTACAGCTTCACAGATAAGTAACAAAACAGCTGTGCAAAGAAAGACCCTGTCCACTCTCCTAGACACAAATAACCTTCTTCTCCACATTTTCTTAAGTACTGTACAGACTAATTTTTATTTTTGCACATTTACAACTACTAAACATAAAAAATACCTTTAAACCAGTAAAATTTTTCATCCCAGTTACTTAATTTCAGTTCCTCAGAGTTGTAAAGGTTTCATAATTTCTTAGACATTGGACTCTATCTCTCCTGCTGGTGAAAAAGCATAGCTGGTAAGTAAAACCATTAACAGTGGTGGTCCCTGGATCATCCACAGAAGAAAATTCACTCCCTCAGAGAGTACAGCCCTTAGGCTACCTCAGTTAATATTGACCCCCTTTGGGAAGTCTCTGGAAGACTCCTTGGAGCTCAGGGTGAATAAAAGTGCTTCAACCCTTGTGCAGCCCTCAGCTTGCATCAATTTGCACGGACTCTCCTTTGGAAAGTCCATTTGAGAGCTCTCCTTGTGGCTCAAGGTGAGAAAAAAATACTTCAACCCATGAGCCTTTGGAGTTCCATGTTAATGTTTCATACCCCATTGGTTATTCCCCTTGTTCCTGGTTTTTACCCCTCCTGATTGGTTCTTTTTGGATCCTTCCTCTGATTGGTCCCTTTCCCAATTCCTTTCCCCATTGGCCAAGTTGTGAAACCCCGCCCCTGGCTACCCTATACAGTCCCTCTCCTGCGGGACCATTTGGCTCCTTTCTGCTCTGGAACTCATGGAATAAGGAAGCTCTCCTGGAGATAGGAGAGAGCCCGTCTCGCTGCTTTTACTCCTGCATCACCCGGGGTGGCAAACGCGGCTCTGCTGCTCAGGCAGCCACACAAAGAATGGATCACTCTGCACCCAAGGGTGCACAAAGAGCTGATCACTCTGCACCTAAGGGTGCACAAAGAGCTGATCACTCTGCACCTAAGGGTGCACAAAGAGCTAATCACTCTGCACCTGAGAGTGCACCAAATAGCAGATCACTCTGCACCTAAGGGTGCACAAATAGCTAATCACTTTGCACCTAAGAGTGCCTGTGCCTCCACCTCCATTGGTTTAGGTGTCCTTTTAAAGATGCTTCTAGTGAGGAAGGTTGTGGCACCTTCACCACCGGACCAGACCACGACAAGTAATGAGTACAAACATAACCCTTCTGCAATAACAAACTCTTGTAGTCAGAAATAGTGCACAACAGCTTCACAGGCAAAATTTCAAAACAGCTTAAAAACAACCAATCTTTGTAAAACTGCTTACCATATTAAATTTTCTTCAACTAATCCACTTGAACTTTGACAGTTAGATATGCTGATCCCTTGTACACCCTAAAATCTCTGGTCTAAAGCAAAGAGGCCTGAAAAACTAGACTCTTGTAACTAGCAGTTGGAACTGGGCAGCCCAGGGCTCTCTAGGACTGTTTCACCTGAAGGTGTGCCATGGGAACACCTGGCACCTACACGGGCAGGTGTGTCCTACCATTTACAGAAATGTTTCTTGCTGTCACCACAATGATTTCTCTGAGTTTGCCTCAAGGCAAAAAGGTTCTGCACTCTGTCCAGTTCGGTTCATGTACATAAACTGTGTCACTGGCAAAAGTCCAGATTGCAGACAGTTTATCATTATTCCTGTATTCTAATGCCTCAGACTGAAATCTTGACACCCCTTATATCTATTATACAATCATACATCCAGTTAGGAAAAATGTCATTATTGTGTCTCCCTGGTTCCCAGAAACCAGGCTTATGGCCCTTTTACTGTAGACATAAACCACCCCTCAGCTTCTTTTCCAACATACTGGGTTTTATCAACAACTCGCATTTATCACTCTCTTTTATACAAAAAGTTCTTTTAGAGCTCCGTGCTAGACACAGGTTATGCATTTAAACCCAGTGGTAATGTAACTCTTCCTCTGTTATCTGGTCACTGGGACTGCATTGTATAAATAGGTTAAGCCAAGTAAGTGTGAAGCCCATGCACATCTGCTCAGGCTGTCTGAAAGATGTAGTCCATAGGCCTTTCTGATGAGAGCACTGGAGAGAAAATCAGATACTTTTTTAATCGGTCAGATATATCCTAAAATGCAGAAGGCCAGGAAGGGTGAATTATGCTCAGCAGAAACAGGGGGGACAGAAGGGGTGACTTCATCCCAAACCAGAATTTATTCTCGGAAACAAGGAAACAAGTAAAAGACCAAATGCTGCTGAAGGCCAGATCTCATCTCCAGGGAGCTGTCAGTCACCCTGGGAGTTAGTCTGGTTTAAGCTTGCTAGCTGAAAACAAAGGAAAAGAAACAATGTTGAAGCCAGACCTGAATGAGCAGCAACAACAAGGACTGTAGTTGTTCCACATTTCTGTATCTGCCTCCAGTATAGCAATCAATTTCTTATGGTCTCCACTTCATTTGGTTAAATTGTTTCTGCTTTTACCTCAAGCCTGTCTACATTTACAGTAATTCCATGGGCAGTACCACAGGCACCCACTCCCCAGCAAGTATCAATTCTACAACAGGTGACACATCAGCATGAGCTGCCTTTGCCAACAGGAGCTACGAGCACACTGCCAACATGGGATGCTCGTGAGGCAGAGTGAGGCAGCGAGGTGTCCTTCCAGGAAATACCAGCCAGGACTGTTGTATCATGCACCCAGGCACTGGGACAAAGGCTGTGTCTCGTGGTGCCCTAAAATATGTGAATGTGAGCTTCTGTCCCACGCAGCATTTAAAACAGAAAGGGCAGCTGTTAAACTGAAATGAGAAAGAAACACTGGGAGATAGTGCCTTTCTGACATACATATGAGTGTTTTCTCCAAAGTGGGAGGTTGAAATGTGCAGGTTTAATCCAGCAGCTGACTAGCTGGAGGAAGCTGCTTAGAAGAATTTTGGGGGGTTTTTAAATCTAATTCAACTGAATCTGAGACCTAAGCAGTAGACTGATATCAGGTAGACTAGTGAACCAAAAAGGACATTTGTAGAAGCCAATGCACAAAAAAATGTGTCACAAAGACGAACAAGCTGACTTAAGGTCATCTGACTTACTTCAGCCTGATATGGTCAAGAGGCTGTAAGCCATAACTGGCACTGTGCTCTCATTGAATTCAGAAGTCCTTCTGAAATATAGTTTATTTTATTTAATATCGCTCTATACACCTACATGGTTATACTGCTTCACCTCCAGAGAGTGCAGGTGCCTCATCTTGGGTCAGTAAGTTGCCCAGTGGAGAAAATTTCACCAATGATTCACCTGACCACATCCAGGAAACCACAAAGCAGAGAAGTAAGAACTTCCACTGAGTAATTCAACTAGGTTATTTAAAAACCCCAGCTTTGAGAAGAGAGTGCATGCATCCTGTATGCACCTATTTCCCTTCACTAGCTATAAAGAGAATTTAAAGCAGTAGCACAGATTCCTAGTAGTCATGTCAGATGCATTCTCAACCTCTAAATGTATTTGGACCCCTTTGCATAGACCTACTTTGGAAATAAATATTAGAAATAACCAGATTAGGTGTTTTGGATTTGACACTTTTCTGTGTTTGATGCCTAAGAACAGACATGAAATTTGACAGCATGGATTTGATCTCACATGTTGAGACATGTGCCATGATAAGATTGCTAAGGGATTAAATTCTTGTTTTCACCATGATGCAATGAATGTAGAATTTAGATTAGGCCATGAACCAAACCATCAGTTCTCCCTTGGATTATACATAAAATGCTAACTGAGTTTGCCTTTTTCTAGTAGGAAAGCTCAGACTATTGATACGTTTTCTCCTGTAATTTTTTTAGTGCTTCAAAGTGATTAACACTCCCCTTTTTCAACAGGTGGCAGCTCAGAAGAGACACTGATTTGTGAGCTGCTTTGCTACTATTCCCTTCATAGACTATCTTGTGAAAAACTTAATTTTCACACTTAGCAACTAAGATCTGCTGTGCATCCTTATTGACAGTTTTGGAAAGCTCCATTTATTTGATTTCTCTGAAACAGATTCAGCAAACCCATTTTCTTTAGAGCAGGAAACATCATCATAATTTAGGAGTATGGAGAAGATTCTAAATAAGACTAAAGTAGGACTTCTCAACAAATCATTCAATCTAACTCCAGATCACGAGACTAAAGAGTGTTTTGATAGCACAAACTGAACTCCAGTTGTCAAACTGACATTTTCAACAATAAATGCATTCCTAATAGATGCAGCTGATGTTGCCATACCTCTGGCAGAAGGCAATCAATCCATCTGGTACTTGGCCTCCTGCCTGATCATAACAACTTATTATAAAGCACAGAATCCATTTAGAGAGTTTCTGAGTCAGTAGGGCTTGGCCCTGGGATTTCTCCCATAAACTACAAAAATTTCGGATGATTTACTATTAGGTTTAATGTTTTCCATAATCCAGAAGGAACCTTTTACAATCTCTTTCCACCTAAAAACCGCAAAAGCTTAATAGAATCAGTTTGCTACTTTTTGTAAAAAAAGCACCATTTAGCAGAAAAATACAGAAGAATCTGCACTCTGTTAGCTATTCCACTTAATGTATCAGCTACTTAGAGGATAATTTGCAAAAAGAAGAGACATAATTTTGAGGTTCGAAGTGTAGGATCTGAATGAAGGTGTCAGTGGAAATAAGGTCCTTGACTGATGAGGGTAAATTATTATGAATGTTCTGCTTTAAAAAAAACCCCTAAAATTTAAGAATAAATCCTAAGTAAAAATTGATGTTCTTGGAGTGGCTTCTAATTTTGCAAAGAAGAAATATTTCAAGACATGAGGAAAGGAATAAGCTGTGAGTTCAGGCAATAATTTAAAATGTACATAATAACATGCATATTGCACCTTCAGGACATTCTTGTAGCTTCCAGAATATTTTTTTTTAGCTTCCTCAGAAAAACAAAAATTTAATATTCTAGAAATATAGAAAAGGAGGTCTATGGTGAAGTAACTAAAATCTTATAGAAAATATAATCATTATTTTGGAAAGAAAAATTTGAAGGGATTGTTACATCCTTGACCAGGAAAAAAGACCTAAAATCATGCATCTAACTTCATGTTAGAAGAGGCAGCAATCATTGAACCATTTCCTCAGGGGTATTTCTGCTTTGTTGTGGTTTTTCTTCCTTAATATTTTCAAATGCCAAAGAAATGGAAGAAAAACAGCAAATGGTCTTTCTGTAACAGAAAAGACAGGATTTATCTCCAAGTCTTTGAATCATCTGAGAAGAAAAGCACTGTACAAGTAATCAAAAGTGAGTAATGGTTCATGGTGCTTAAATAATGAGCTGATTTAAAACAACTGTGATATCAAAAAACACTTATAAAACCAGTTCCTTTAAGGAATCTCAGAGAATCCTAAACCTGAAACACTTGGAATAATTTCTCAGCTACAGAAAATTACGCCCCTTCTATTATCCAGTCAGCCCAAGCCTGAGGAGGATTTCAAGGACAATGTATGTTGATCCTGATAGCTCTGACTCTAACAGTTTATTGCATTTTTCATGCTTGCCAAATTAATGACTGAGTGATTAATCATATCTTATATGTAATCCCATTAGCTCCTGGTTTCAACCAGCTACTGAGAATGCCCCTTCAGAGGTGAAGAGCAGACACATTCACCCCGAAGACACATGAGAGGTTCAACATGATAGGGTGATATTCACCTACACACAAAAAAATACAATCAACTTATTTAATGGCCATGTGCCTTTTGTAGTATCAAGTCCAGCATTAACTGAGATTAGAATATTACCACCTCACAGAAGTTTGTAATTGAACTTTACATTGTCCAACTCTCACTAGAGCTGTTCCAAAATTGAAAAATTCCAAATCCTTTACCATATATATTTATCTCAACATTTAACCAAGTCCTTTTCTGAATCACAGAAATTAATTTGCTAAGAAAAAACTTAGAGCTTACTACAACAAAATACTGTAAGGATTGTGCAATCATGTTCTTTTTCTACATGCTAGCAAAATAATATACTAGACCTAAAGAAGTCTTTTAACCAATTTCCTAGCAAGATAAAATGAAGTACACAGTAACTCCCAAAATCAGATTTTTATGTTTGGATGATTTTTTCTGGAGTTTAGCCAGTATATCTTAAAAAAAAAAAAAAAAAAAATCACACATTTGTTATGTGAGTCACGATCTAACCATCAAAAGACAACATGAGAAAAATTTAAATCCTTCATGAAGTTATTTAATGTAACTCTCTCCTCCAGATTTTTAATTCCAGTTCTTAAAGTTTCAACACTTTTTAAAGTGATTTATCAGACAGATATTTCTAAGTATTTCTGACCAATATAAGTACTTCCTAATGAGTGTTTCAACAAAGCTCTTATGTTTCCATCAAAAAATAAATTAAAAACCTTACCTGACTTTTGATTATTTTTAAATTAGACCTACTGCCATCTTTAGCTTTTATTACTGTATAGTGAAATAGCAATTATTCTGAAATTATTTTATTATATAATAGCCTCCCACATATTCTATTTAAATACCTATTAATGAATTCTTTTAATGTGCCAAACATTAAATTTATATTTTTGGGTTCTTTCATTTAAATAGCATGGATACAATTTTTTCATTGACAGTAATACCATGTCTTCAAGGTACTGGCATAATACAATTAAGTCATGTATCTCAAAAAAGAAGTGGGGAAAATATAATCTTTCACATTACTTACACCATTGTTACTGACCCGTTATTTACATAAACCTTTCCTGAGGTGACATTTCACTACTGTCCATGATGATTTGTGAGCTTATTAGATTTCATACTTCCCTCCGAAGTTCACAATATTCGACATTTAGACAGGAGGACGAGATACATTTCCCTGGAACTGTCAGACAACTATCATTGTTGGAATATGTCCTGAATAGTGATTCACCCACAAATGAAAGCTTACAATTCAATATAACACCACCTAATAAGAGACATGGATTAATTCTTGTAAGATCACATAATAAAAAAGGCAATCAGAAATTCACTTTATGTCATTACAATAAGGATTCATCATGCTTTTCAATTCAAAACCATCATGGGCCTCATAAATTTGCTGGGGTTTAAATCTGATGCCAGAATTCCATTGCATTTTTATCCCTTCACTGGAAGAATATGGTTCCATGAAGTCTTTTCTCTCTTCCCCTCCACCCTGCTCTCCCCTACTTGATTGAATTATTCAGCTAGATGAATTTAACTATGTCACATAAGAGGATGGGTGGGGAAAAAAATCAACACAGCTATCCCAAACCACACAGTTATGTCAATAAACATCAGTAAACATCCTAATAGATATGCAGCTCACATCCATTTTATTGCAACTCCAGCATATTTCAGTTGAAGAATTTGTATAAATTAACTGGGCCAAAAGATCGTTCTGGGTAGTGTAAGGTACATTTCTCCTTGAAATATATATGACTAATGCTAACTCAATGAATGCTTCCCCCATAAATGAGGTCTTTATTTTTTTTTATTTCCCTAAAAGAAACCAGAATTACAGCAGAATCTTCTATCAACATTTTTCTTTCTTGCAACATGTTATGGATATTTTTCTTGCCACTAGACAGACTGGGGCAAAATCAATGGAGAACTTGCTTAATCCAGCCAGCCCCTCTCTGCCTTTTCCTAGTCAACCACTAAGGACAGACTTAAAGGTTTATAAAAAAATCCTATCTCCATGAATAGTCAGAGAACACTAAGAATCAATCCTTCTCATCCAAGTGTTTTCTCATTGCAATATTTTAACTTTTAAATCCCATTTTCCTTTGCACTTCTACTTTTCATAATTTCACTGATTCAGCCAAGACGTTCCAATATAGTCCCTGGATCAATTATAATACACTTAGCCTTTTAGATTCTGGACAAAAATATGCCATTCATATTGCTTATCATCTAAATAATCACCTGAAAACAGCTTATTTAAATCTTCATCACCCTGATCAAAGCATGACAGACACTTTCTCTTCTACAAATGACATTACAAAAATTCCTTGTAAAGACTGTGTCTTTCTTAGCTCTGTTTTAGGCTGAATTAATTGTTGGGTTTTTATTACACCTGGCATTCTAGCCTTTTCTTTCCTCATTCTCTTTATTTCAGCAATGTTTACAAGCCACCAAGGACAAGCATTAATAAAGTAGAGATTGTTTTTAACAGTAGTAATATAAACCAAGATCAGAGCACATTTAATTGCATTCTCAGGAAGAGAGATCCTGGAAGATCTGCAAAACCATGGCATGACAGCATTACACCTTCAAAACTACATCACCAAAAACAAATAGCAAACTTTTTTCTACTGACAATAATATATCAGATGCACCATAAACCCACAAAGAAAGAAATTACAAAAAAAAAAAAAATCGAGATTCATCTGCTACAAATAGTGATGATGATGGGATTGATATGCAGAAAGTTGAGATGTATTTTAAACCTCAGTAATTACAAGTAGTTTTTAAAAATACTCAAAGGAAAGGATCAGCTTTTTTCAGAAAATTTTAAACACAAAAATACTTTTTCTAGAGTGGTGTGAGAAGAATATGGTCTGTTTTCTTACAGTCTGCCTCTAAACTCAAAAGGTCTCCCAGGTCATCTACTCCAATTCATTCTAAATTGTTGGCTAGTGAACCAGATATATTTAATGAGAAGATATTAGTTCTGAGTATCCACTAAAATTTGAAAATATTGTTATGTGTAACTGCAAAAGACTAAGCCACCTGAGTACCAATGAAGAACACAACATTAGCTAGGAATATAAGTAAAACAGAATTTGGAATCTTGCATCTGCAAATCACAAGTTCAAATATAAATTGGATTGAAGGACAATGAGAGACAATTCATCTCAGTTTCAGTCCTGGTGGAAAGTGGGAATTTATTAAAATCTTTATATTGCATCACTGACTATCTTACTTGAAGCCTCAGGAAGGAGACCTGTGACTAAAAAGGTCTGAGAAAAGATAAAATGAACCTTTTAAAATGCTTCCTAAAGAGACTGAGCACAATGGCAGGGCAATGCACTGAGCTATACAAGTTTTGTGGGCAATACTAAAAATAATTTAAGAACAACTGCAGCAGAGCTGACTTTCCATTGTATATATTTTGATGCTAATCTTATGTAATACATTTGGTGCTGATCAGCATTACAAAGATCAGTGCTCTAAAAATATCTGAACATGACAGATAGATAGATAGTCTTCAGCCTGTATCTCCATCCATTACATTCACTAAAAATAGAATATTAAATTACAGAAGGGCTTGGTTGCACTGGCATGCAAAAAGGTGTCATCTGAGTTGGCTCAAAGAAATACTTGGCTGCTTGAAGAAAGGGTTGAACACTGAAGAGTTAATATCCAAGACTTTTCTTGCACCCATCCAGTAGTATTTTAAGTTGCCAATTAGCCACAATGCCACAGACAACTGTACTCTTTTCAAGGTCTAAAACTCTGGTAGAAACACCAAATGCTATATGAAAATAAGTCAAGTACAGCTGACAAGCACTGCAGATAGAAAAATGTGTTTTGGAAAGCATATATTTTGAAGCTCTGGGAATCTAAGAAAATCTTAAGGCCAAAAGCAATATTACTAGAGAAGAAATCACATCTCCTAACTTTTGCCTTAGAGATTTATTTACAGCAGAAGGAAGTATGAATTCCAGATGCAAGAAAACATTACTCCAATCTGTCAGCATTTTAAGCTTCCTCTTGAAGAGATTTTGCATCTTGCTCTTGTTCAGTCTCAATCACATATTGGCTACACCCACAGTAAATTAAAGGGGGCCAGGAAAGGCCCCTGGATCTGGCACGTGATTGTATGGCTAAGCTGGTAGGACACTCATTAGCAAGCTCTTGGCCAGGGCCAACACCTACCTTCCCCAGCCTCCAGCTGCAGCTCAGGAGAAGCAACCCTGCAGACACTATTGCAAGGAGGGCTCTGGCAACCAGGCACTGCTTTGAGGAAGGGGAGCCCTCCCCAGGCAGGAGGCACTGCCTGGCCCCACTGGCCACAATGCCCAGGGGTGCTTCCAGGAACCTTCCGCTCCCTAGTACAGACATCACTGTTACCCTCCCCTCTCAGAGAGATGTTCACAGCTGGGATGGCAGATTAATCCTGGGTGTCAGTCACAAGCCCGTCCTGACCTTGTGCTCTGAAGCAAGAGAGGCAGACATTGATATAAACAGCAGAGTGACAGTGTGGAGCAATTCAATACGCAGCCCTTCTGCAGCAAAAACAAACATGTCTTGCTGATCCTTGAAGTGAGGCCAACACTAATCGGAACAAGCCTCAATGACACAAATTTGCCTTCAGACAGATCAAACCAAGCTCATTTACTTACTTACATTTACTGTTCTGAGAACAGTTACTTGTTTTCAACCCCCATACTCTCTTTGAAAAGCAAACCCAGACCATCTGGGGACAAGCAGTCAGTGATTGGGATATGCATGTATATAGTGTTTGCCTCTGAAGAAGGGGTTGACACAACAATTGTTACACTTTTCTGCTACTACTTTTTTTGTGGTACTTACTTTCTTAAATTATAATGCACTAAAGAAATCTGTCATCAAGCACATGCTTCTCATCATTATGACAGATTATAAAAAATACTTTACAATAACATTGTCCTGGTTACACAATCTAGTACCAGTTAATTGAAAAGTAGATCTCAGTAAACCCTCAAAAATTTAGAAATAATGTATATTATTTAAACACAGAATTTTTATGTTAGAGTCACTTTACATTGAAACATTAAGCCAGTTAAATATTCAGAATTGTTTCACAACATCTGAAATCCAGTTTCACCATTGTATTCAAAAACAAGATCAGGCTAAATCAAAGCTTTCCAGTTACATCCCAAGAAATCTTTTGTGCCAATGTATTAGTGCTCATATTACTGCTCCACTGCTCTGCAACTGATGCACATTCTAGAACCATGCATAACATTACATAACTCAAATATTTACTTAAGTAAATATAAATAAATCTCAATATACTACTGAGATCCAGGACAGTGAGAAAGAGGCTGCCTACTCTATATCACAGATATCATCAGCTGATGCTGACTTTTCCCTCAAAACAATCCAGAATCTTAAAACGTCATTCTCCCAGGAAAATCCTCACAAATGTTCTTATGTCTGAAGTGTACAGTCATCCATCACTCTGGGGATCAAAATAACAAATTCTCTCATTTTGGCTCATGGCATGTCCAGTAATAGAGGTCACCAATAGGTGATTCAATATCCTGCACTTTGAGGATACGTGACAAGTATTTGAACCTTGCAGCAGTGACTTTAATTTTTGAGACACTTATGTATTCTCTTTAATCTAAAAATTTGCTTCTATTACTGGGTTTTTAGCATTTTAACTTTGAAATATGTAAAATACACCATGCATTGTCTTATGTTTTCTTAGGAAGACCAGGGGAGAATTCTTCAGAATGCCAGGAAGGACTGCGCTCTCTGCACAGTGCTTAAAAATTTACAAGTGGCAAACGTGATAATCACAAACCGCACAACCATTGCCCAGGCTAAAATGCTGATGAGAAGCCAAGGCTCTACCATGAGCTCTAAAGGACAGTTTAGCAGCTGAGGACAAAGGTTAGTAGCTCTCCCTGGGCACTGCCCTCCGCCTGTATTGCAAACCTCTGCCACATTCATCAGCTTTTGTGAGATATAGGGCATCAGTTTAACCACACTGAGTTAAGAGAATAAAAAATTTATTCAAATTCTCTACTTCCTTCCTCCCTCATTACACCCACTCTCCATCTCCACTTTTGAGGGCTTCCTCTCCATGACTGCTTACAAGTCTGACAGTGGGAAAGATCTCCATTATATCATCTGCCTGCAGCCTCTTCTCTGCTAGAAAGATCCCTTTTTAGATAAACTTATTACTCCATAAAATACAATATTTCATATTTAGGAAACACTCCAATTATAGGTGATCACAGCTCCCACTGATTTTAGTGTTTTCTACCCCAACCTTAGTAAAAAATCTGCCTAGTTTAATATGGCCATTAAGGTTCTTGCTTTGTCTGTACTTCAAGCACACATGAACTTTCTCTGCTTGTGCTCCAGGCTGAGTGAGTGTTGTGTTCAGCATGGTGCCACAGCTGAACTGGTCAGCATGAACTGGAGTGGAGCTAAAATGCACTCTGCCATCTGGCAACACAGTAGAGTTTGTGTCTGCCTAAATCATGTAAGCACACCATATCCTCATATAGAAATGTTTTCAAGACAGTTTAATCCACCAGAATTTGCCAGCATAATCGTCCCCACCTGCTCTGAAAAGCAAGTGGGCAACCTCATTTTTGCAATCCTCCCTCTGCAAATGACTCTTTGCTTGTTTATTGGCCAAAGGATAATAACATGGTCTCTGATGATGTCTCTAGTGATGCTCTATGGTGGAAGGAGTCAGCAAGACAGCCTCCATCAGACAAGGCAGGAAGGATTGCTCTGGGACTCTGATCAAAATCAGTAAGATAGTCTGACAGGGTGACTATAACTTTAGGGAGGAAACTGGTAGAGGTCTCCAGGTTCACAAAGTAGGAGAATCACACCTTCTCTAAACAACTGCATCTTCATGTTCACAGCACAACACATTTCATCTATGTGCACTTGGTGGGTGTGTTAGTGTATTTCAATCCACCCACATGACAAGCTGAATAGAAACAGCACAAAAGTAAGGGAAAGTACGTATGTTCAGGTAACTGAAATCATCACTCTGAAACCAGAGAGAATGCAACAAAAGCCCCAACAACAAATACTGTTTCAAACAGTCCTGTGCTGGGAAGGGAATAGACTAGAAGACCAAAGAGTGCTCTTCGATCTTCAGTCTATATGGACAACGGATCTTGCTATTTATTTTTCTGCTTGTTGGCAAAATTACATATCTCGTAACTTCCAGAGATTTTAACCCTCAATGTTTCATGACTTCTCTATCAACAGCAAACAAAAATATAATGATTGTGAAGTTGCAACAAAGAGATTTTTAATTATAAAAGAAACCACAACATGTCAAGTACATTCAAACCTCGAAATTCAGCTCAGTAAATGACAAAATTACAGGTAATCAACCGGGGAAACACAGTTTTGTTCCACTTTCAATCACTAGACTACCATCTTTTTAATTTTTCTATAAATACATGAAAAATCTGATATAAAGTAGCATATTTAAAAAACCAAACATGAATTCAAAAGACTGCAATCAACGAGGCATCTTTTCAAAAAATTAACAGACCAAGTCTGTTCCCTTATTATCATCTTATCATCATGAAGATAACTGCAGAGTATTGCTCTAGAGCAGTGGTCTTTGAAGTGGGGCACATGCACCACAAGGATTAGGCAAGACAAAATGGGGTGCATAACAAAAATATCAGAATTTCAACAGTGCGTGTATAAAAGTTATAAATAAACAAGTACACATATAATGAGAGTGCATGCTCAAAAAGTTTATACTGATAAGAATGCATAAGCAAAAATCTTAAGACCACTGCACTAGAGGATCCTGCCACACTATTACTGCTGCCATGTCAAAGGCATTTAATAAAGATGTTGGTGAGTTTTAAGTTATCTTTTACACTTCTCAACTATCAGTTAAACAAATGGGTAAAAATAGAAGGCAGATTCATGAGCTCCAATCTTTTGTTAAGGAGCATGGATTCTCAAAAACACCCCAAATTACCCAACTTTTTTTTTTTTTTTTCCCCAGGAAATGCAACTTATTACCTTCTCACAGATCTCTCCCCTTCACTGTACTTATTGTAGGTATTTGATGAAAGAGCTAAGTTTCCTGATGTGGCCAGTTAAACAAGAACACAACACGTTGTGTTGTATGCATCAGTCAAGACAGATGATAAAAGGTATATGCAAATGGGAATGGATTACTCCTCTAGAATTGAACAGAGGAGGAAAGTTAGGGTTCTTTTTCATCTAGGCTACCGCACTTGCAAGAAAAACTGGCCAGGGAACAAAATCTGGCTCAGTAAATAGACCTTTTGTTAAAATTTATGCACTAGATTACAAGGTGCAAATGCAGAAGAGGAATATTTTGTTCTTATCCAAAACATGATGATCAGATTTGTTAATACCTTTTGTAATCTGGAATGAGAAGGATGTGGAAATGGTAACTAAACAGAAATCTGGTGGTGTCTGTAATCACTATGAAGATGCCTGGCCTATCTGTTTTAAGGAAAATGTGAATAAGAAGAAACAAAAGTATAATGGCACAGAGAAAATACACCAAGCACCCTTTCTCAGCACCACAAAACATAGGATTTGTAGTGAAGATGAAAGCTAATACTCTTAAATTAACAAAAATACTTTTAAATCTAGTGCAATGTCTGATTATCCCTTCAAACTCTGTATAGTAAGTACATCTGCAATTACACTGAGTGAAATTAAGACAATGATTCTGAACACTGCATGGCATACACCAACCACATCAGCAAGGGATTGACTAAAGATTCACCCAATAGCAGAATGCATCTACACACTGCTGTTTCCAGAGATTATTGTCTTCTCTGAACCAGGTAATAAAAGAACAGGTCTCAGGTGCTGCAAATTCTTGATGTGGGGAAAGATGAAAAGGGTACAAAACCACAAGTAACACAAACAAATGTTTTGGATTTACAGGAAGAGGCTGATTTTTCTTAGTCATTTTTGCTTTAGGACTGTATGTATAGACTGATAAATGCTGCTTTCACCCAAAGGTAAAACCTTTGAATCTTGAGTAACATTTTTCTTGTTATTTGCTTATTTAAGAATACCTGGTGAAACAGCGATGAAATCTCAGTTGTCGCCTTGTTTTCCAGCCTTCAGTCTTGGAGTCAGAAATTTCATGTAAACAAAGTAATGTTTACAGAACTGTTATCATGTTTTTTGGATTCCTTTCTGTGAAAGGACAATTGATGGACACTT
>VZUI01000931.1:0-25457 GCA_013401135.1 Cettia cetti | reverse complement strand
GAAAGGTTTACCTTTTGTATTACCAATCAAACTGGCCTCTGACTTTCTGTATAAAAGAGGAGCTCATCCCACAATAATGGAAGAACCCACGACACCTGCAAAGGAACCTGTCTCATTTCCTTTGATGTCTCTTGCGACACCTTCTGGTAATTTATTTTCTTTTTTCTGGTTAATAAAGTGAAACAAATAAGGCAGAAGAAGAATCAGTACAGGATTAAGAGCAAAAGGTGCTCTGCTTAGTTAAGTGTGTTTTCAGACCAGAACAGCTGCAGTGCCATCCCACATCAGCAGTTTGCTGGAATGAAGCCTGTGGGAAGCATGAAGTCTCAGTACATCTGGGGGTCAGATTGTTCCCCACACACTTCTGTAGCATACATGGACTGTTCTGCTGGTTTGAATCACATCAAATACAAACATCCCACCCCAGCTCAAGAGAAATCACAAGCAACAGTGTCTTTGTGGTAGGGGAATCTGAGCCTTCATGGCACAGACTAACCCCCCTAGGAGGTTTGTGCTGTGAATTTCCAGCTCCATGGAATGTGCTTTGCTGGTCCTGGGAAACAGAAGAGACAAAGGGACCATTTGGGATGCCTAGAGATTAATCTCACTTTTAGCCATCTGAAAAGGCATGTAGTACAGGTCTCAATCTTTCCGTAGTCAGTAAAGAGTGATGACCACCTCCCACCAACATTACATATCCTTCCCTGTGCTCTCCACAACTGTTGCAGCCAGGGGTGAATTGTCTTCAGAAAGCTGAAGCTCTGTAATCTACCATCAGAGGGAATTGGATAATTTAATGAAATAAAAATACAAGTAGATGGAGGAATCATGGAGAAACAGATATGAATTCTATGGTCTAAATACATATGAAGATGCTGTAGTCATAAGGATGCCAGAAAAAATACTGTAGAAATCCACAGTGAAGTCTGGCTCTACTTTTGGTCTTCATAACTACATTGATGTCACTGAAAGCAGAATGTTAGGGAGCATATTAGCTAAAATTATAAAAGCTATAGCAGGTACTTCATTTTCAATGAAACTGCTGCCTCTGAAAAAAAGTTCCAAAGTGATAAGTCTCAAAATCACACAAAAGGATTATTCCCCTTTTAAATAGTGAGAGAACCTGCCCCAACATTTGCTGGAGTGTGCCTGAGTGTGACTTTGTAGCTCTGCATGCTTCAGGGATTTTGCAGGCAGGAAACAAATGGTGACATGACTTCAACTGAGTAACAGTTCCCTGAAAATTCACAGTTTATTAATCCTTCTCACTTTGAGATTAGCAAAAGGGATGCTGGTTATTCCTTTGTTCTTTCTGTTCAAAAGTCAAAGTATAGATCTGTACTAGCAACTAAGAAGAAAATTAACTCTATTCCAGCTGAAAGCAGAACAGACAAAACTTCATTCAGGTGTCACTCTCTAGTAGGCATTTAGGTGGGTAGTCACTGAGTTTGACAGAGTTAGTAGCTAGAAGAACACCAGGCAAAGTACAAATACAGCTGCCTGGCTCTTAGAGTTTCCCTGGTAACCACTTCTAGGCACTTTCACATGCAACACACATACGAAACCAACTTGTCCCAACAGGTACAGATATATTTAGGTGTAGATACATCCAGTAATTAATGCATGCATACTCTTGCTGCATGTTTACTGCAGAAAGTAAAAGAAAAATAATTTTTGGCCTGGCTACAAAATTTTCCCTTTGGAAATCTTCAAACCTTGGATGCAGCACCTCATTAGTATGACTCTATGACTCTCTAATCAGGCCTGTTTTGTTTCCAGACAAACTAAAGGGAACACACATGTGGTTACACACATTGTTACAGGTAATAAGTAACATTAACATTTCTGGGTTTCCTTTTCCTAGAAGTATTGTTCAAAACAGAATACCACAACTTATGTAAAAGTGACATATGCCATATATTAGGAAGCATTTTCTCACAATAAAACCAGGAAGGAATGCGCTAGTGAGTGGTGGGAAGACACTGCCTTTTGAAGCTAGGTGGTGATCAGCACTGGGCATTTTGAAAGCAAAGTAGATATCATCCATCAAAAACAGCTTCAACTCTTAAGCTTACTATCTCTGGGCATGTTATAAATTGTCATTTTATAAGTTATATAAATTTTTTATAAAGACTGTTGTCTATTCAGTGGATGGTCAGTCTCTACTCATAATTTTCAGTAACATCTGGGATGCAATGGAATGCAACAATAAGGGGCACACCAAATGGTCTTGGTGCTAGCACCAAACTGGTAGTGGTAGTATCCTGAAAAACAGGGAGGCAATGCTAAAAATGCTGGAAAGCTTAAGAGGTGGTATGAAATCAGTAAGTGCAAATCAGTAAAGGCACAGCAAAAGAATGCTAAGGGATGGCAAAAAAACCTGCGAGCAACTGGGCAGGCAGCAGGACAGAAAATAAATATTTGATCCATTCTATCCCCCTTAGGAGGTGCTTACTGTTGTATGAGGAACCATTGTAGAGCATGCCAACTCTGTCCCATCCAGGGAGCAGCAGCTGTGTTTTATCCTATAATTTCTGTACTGTTATAACTTCTGTTAGGATGTGAACATAACCTCTCAGTTTCCTCTAATTTTACCTCCAGCCATCTTTCCACAGTAGAGCTGATAGAGTCAGAGATGGGGAGATGCATAAATCTTCCAGCATGCAGAAAGCTGTTAAAAAGGTGTCACAAGCGAAGAACAGCTGAGAGAATTATCAGAGAGTGAATGGTGAAAATTGTTTTTCCTTTATACTTGCACACATGCTTAGCTGCTGGGTTCCTGCCATGGGAGCTGTGTACTCTTATCTCCCTAGAAGCTTTCTTATATTCTCACAGTGCAATAAAGCATCTCAATGTGCTGTAAATATGACGAGAAGGGGCTCTAAAGTTCCACTTACAAAGCTTGCCTTCGCCTTATGACTTCCTCAGTGACACACCTGTGTCAAAACACCTAATCAGTTGCTGATGTGCAGCTGCCCATGTGGAAGATGTAGCTGACACTGACCAGCCTCCACACCATCTCTGATCTCATGCTTGAACACTGCCTGTCATGCACAGAGCAGAACTCCTGGCTTTTACACAGGACCTTTTGTCATTTTGCAGAGTTCAACAGCAATAAAAACTCTTTGTGACTTAGTGAATTAATACATCAAAGTTTTGGAGATGGGGTAGGGCTTAAAAGTGACAAAAGTTAAAGGGGCAATTATTTCTGCTTGAAAGGCCGGAATTTTTGTTTAGATGCTGGCAAAGATTTTGCACCAACAAGATATGCTTGTACAACTGTTATCTGCTGGCACTTTAGGAAGATTTCAGAAACATTTTTAGATACATACGAAAAAGAAACAATAAATAGAGAGGGAAGCACTGTTGACAGCAGTAAATAGAACAAAAATCACTACCATTATTTTATTTAATCTGTGGTGTTTCCATAGAGGGACTATGTAGCTCAGGCAAGAGCTATCTAGCTGTAGAGCCTTTACCACCATTTCTGGTCAGTCTGGTAGCTCTTAGAATCTGCTAAAGCTGAATAGATACAGTTGGATACAGAGGATAATTCAGGTGATCCATCTCAAAAGCTCACATTAGACAGGGGGTGTCACATGTGATGCGTTAGTGCAATTGAAGTTGTGTCTGAAATTTTGGACTTACCCAGGAGCTCAGAAGATCTCCTGATAAATACCCCAGCCATGGGCTGCAGTCCTGCCTATCCTCCTGGTCTCTGTGAGAAGGAAGCCTAGACATATGGGTCACAAAGAGATGGGGTATGGTCTGGTCAGGTCCCCAGGCAAACAGTGGGATGTGACAGCCATGGGCCTTGAATCACTTTCCTACTCTGTTCAGATGCACCTCTGGCACTAGGGTTGATGCCTACATCCTGACACTACTTCTGCTAATCATTTGATGAAGTCTGAGATGCACCCTGACCTGCCTGATCAGTTCCCCATACTTAAATATATCACTTTAAAGGCATTAAAATTTTAATTAATCTTCTCTAAGTTTATTTCTTTTAAATACATGGTAGAAATATAAATACTATAACTGACAGGTTTTATGACTTGTGGACATACCACCTGCAGTCCCTTGGTGAGGATCTGCTTGGTGAGGATGGTAAAGCAGACCTATTTTATACAGTCCTCCAATTTCTAGAGATGGACCAGCTTAGATCACAGACAGAGTGGATGTGTTTCCTCCCCTTCCAGCCAAGTGACTGTCTCCCAGAGCTGCTGGGAAAGGGAATAATTGAAGGACAACCTATGAAGTACCTGCTTTGTGTGTCTGTATAGATGCCCTAGGAACCAGATCACTGAGATAGAGCACTGAACCCAGACTAACATGTACCAACCACTCTACAGCAGAGCACAGGGACATGAGCCCAGGCTGGAATTAGTACAGGTTCTACACAACCACCCATCTGTTTCTACTCCATGTTTTAAGCTCTATGCTGTCATACAGCAATATCTGGGGCTGTTTTTTAGCTAGCTCAAGCACTGAGCAATAGTAGCACAAACCAACCCCCGTGCATCTCCTTCCTCTGATGCAACTGCAGTCCTGGATAGCAAGAGAAGGGAAAATGGGTCTTTCCTTCATCTCTCCTCAGCAGGGATAAGCCACTGAAGCACTCTTTCCTGCCCAACATTTGCAGCACACAGCCCACTTGCTGTGAGCATGTCTGTCTCTTGTGGGGAGGGAGAGTGAGGACCAGGACCCCAGCATGTACTCAGCTGCAGTTCTGAAGAAATCCTCACTCTTGTAGCTCTAAAAGAATACCTCATGTATAATGAGGAGTATTTAAATATGTCATTTTAAGGGCATTAAAATCTTAATTCATCTTCCTCTTAAGACCACGGTAGAAAGATGAATATTGTAACTGGCAGGTTTTATAGCTGTCGGATATATCATCAGCAGATGATCTCCCAGCTAAGACTGAAGTTTTAGGCACTTAAACTGGCTTGACCATACATGGGTAACTCAGCACACAGCAGTTGACATCCAGCCTGAGGGTACAAAGCGCCCTGTCACTGGAACTGCTGCTTTCAGGAAGATGAAAGCATGGGGCAGCACAGAGCTGAATGTAGGAATACCATGTTGTCGTGCGAGTAAGTATGTGTATATGGGTACTGGAAATGGTGGGCTTCTTTCTTCCATTCCCAAGGCTTCCAAGAACTGATGTGCCCCTTTTTAACTGATTCTCTTGCTCTCCCACCCTTTGAATTGATCACATAAACACTCTGTATTGGATGCCACAACTGAGGAATACCCAGAGTTGTTGCTGCTCAAAGCTGGGAGGCTGTCCCTAAAACCTCCCACCCCTTCATTGCCTGAAGGGGCCTGGGAGGCTTCTCCCCAGCCTGATCAGAGTCTGTTGGGGTCAGATTCATGTGGGACACAGTACCAAGTAAGTCTTTACACCTGAGTCTGGTGGCACTGGGCTGATCCTAGTGGCAGGGTTACTTGCTTCAGGGCATGCCTGGGTACCTCTGTTTCCTGTGCATCATGACAAGTATGGTTACCTCAGGAAGGATGACTTAATTCCTCATTTGGCTGTAGCTGTGTTTGTAGTCGCCTGTATGTCAAAGGCTGGCATGTGGTGGCCATTAGCACTTCCCAAAAATACAGTAACACCTTCTGCTTTTTAAACAGCACTTTTCTGACACAGATTAAATGTGGGCATGACCGGGTGAAAACTGTCAGCCCTTTGCCAGGCAGGCAAGCATTACCTCTGCTGCACAGAGAAGCAAGAGCAAAGGGAAACGAAAAGTCTTCAGAGGCATTAGGTTGTCTAAAGTGCACTTAAGCACCATCTCTCATTTACTGCAGTTGGAGATAGGTGTGAAAATCCCAGTGACTATTGGTTACCCTTAGATGTCTTGACACCCTTGAAAGTCTGGCTCTTGACTTCCAGGTGACTTTATTACCCACACATAAGTGGAAACTCCAGACACAAAACCAGGGTGAGAGAATGACTGGCTCTGTGCTTCAGCCTCTGCAGCACTCTCTCCTGGGGTGACAGGATAGATAGGGATGGCAATTCCCCACTGCAATGGTGCTCTTCAGGCCTGGTGTCCTGCCTCAGGTTCACCTTGAGGGAATTATACTCTAGATAATCAGAATACCCTCCCTCTTCTTTAACAAATGGATGCAGTATTGCTATGTTGTTATTACATACTGATTTATAAAGTACCTTTCACATACATCACAGTGTTGTATGATCTAATTACAAAACACCTGAGATGGAATAAGAAGTACCCAGGCAAGAAAATTGCTTGAAGCCTGACCTTTAATGCACTAGAAGCATCAAAGGTTTGGAGTGAGTAGGAGGCTCAAGATGAAAAAATTCATCAATACTGAGTGTATGTAGGAGCAAGAGCCTACATACTATCAAAACTGTACAATTAGGAAGTGGCCAGGTGAAAGAATTATGAATAAAATGGAGAGTCTTTCATTAATCACTGCCTCTTCCATACCTCAAAAGCCCATGGAAATCAAGGGGAGCTATGCTCTTGACTTTGCTAGCCCACTGATGTCCCTAGACTGAATAATATGGGTAGCTGGTACTGAAATCCTGCTGATTACATTCCAAATTCAATGTGTATGTGATGACTGCTACCCATATATATTTGCAACCAGTTTGAGGAAAAATACAACGTATAATTAAAGTACTTATCTTTTTTTATATTCTACCTTGATTTTTATTTCTGTCTTAATTTGGAAGGTTGCAATTCACTTTCCTGAAATCATCTCCTCAATCTTTATAATTAAACCTCATTTAAATATTTTGGTCACTTTCATGAACTAATTATAGTGACTTACAATTGAGAAGGTACTTTTATCTTAAGCCTTTACTTGAAGATGCTTAAAACTTTTAGAAAATAATACCCTTTTGGCTTAAAATTTATGTTTGCAGAGATCAAAGCTGACCTGGTTGTGGAAAACAATTGCATGTGAGGCCTTTCTCCCTCTTTTCGAAAAAAAAATGAAATGGCATTTTTTCTCCTGTTCCTTTCTTTATTACCTTCACAGTAACTGCAACTGTATCATATTATTTCTCCTGGTATTTAGGGAAGACAACTCACAACTCCTTACTCAGAGGTAAGGAGGAACCAATGTCTTCAGTAATAAATGTGCTGTGCTTTTTGTCTTTTTAATACAAGGATTTTTTTCTTAGAGTTTGAGGCATTTAAACAATAACAAACCTATAACATAATGAAAATGATGACCGGAAGTGTTTCCCTTCTTCATCACCACAAAAGTTTGATTGGTTTGGTCTTGAACCAAAGACTGTTAATTCTGTGTACTTCTTTGTTGTTGACTTTAACAAACCTTAGGTCCTATGTAATGAATAAACTGCTTAATCTGACTTCTCTGTCAATAGAAAGAGGTTAAATCACCTGACTTTACATGTCGCAATAGAAGTTCAAAGCCATATTTGTATTCTTGATTTTTAGAGAGATCTCCAGCAAAAAACAAGGAGGAAAGATTGGCTGGCATGCCGTCTTTGAGATCTGATGCTGTCCAGCACAAGGACCTGGCTCTCTGACTTCATTTCACTGTATCTAGAGAGTGGCTTAATACATCTGGAGGATGAGACCTGCCAGTAAACTAATGAGGTTGCACATGGTTTAAGTTCCAAGAGGGTTCAGAAAATATTGGCCAGTGAAACAAAACTGCAGTCTATATTCAAGACTTTTCAACAGCCTCTGCTCAGCTCCGGAGCTGCAGCCTCAGACCAGGCTATTCCAGATGTCCCATCGATTTCTTTCACTTCCCAGGAAGAGTGGCTTTTTTAACCAAAGGTGATTCATGGCAGTGCCTCTTTCCCAGTCCCCAAGCCTTGTAGCATCTCAGCCAAATTGAGGAGCTGTCTTGGGTATCTGCCTTTGTTCTCGAGTTGCCTGACCTATCCTTACATGTCCCTTTTAATTAAATAACACTTGACTTGGTTTAGTAGAGATAATAAAAGATGATGAGGATAGTACAAGGTATCTTTATCTTGCCAAGATGATTTGGGAAAGCTGAAAATCCAATCTGTGTGTCTGAAAAACACTTCTGTTTGGGGGCTGGAGGGGAAAAAGCATCTTTGTCTTTCCTAACATTCTCCTCTAGGGAAAATTAAAGGTGTCTAGGGTTTTCTTTGTTCCCCCTCTGCCATTCCATCTTTCACTTTCTGGCTTCTTTAACTTCCAATCTCCTCTAAATTGCATTAAAGGAATAGAAGAAACGATTTATTTTCTCTTTTTGCCTTGGAGCTAAAAGCTTTCTCTTTTCTTCACACTGCTTGTTAAACGCGATAGACAGAGTGAAAACTTCATAAATCATAAACAAGCAGAGGACCTAAATACAAGTGCAAACTGTAAACTGAGGAAAAGAGAGACCCCAGCATGCGCATTAGGGCTAGCATGACACCCACAGTACTTATTTTAAACTGCACTAGCAGAGGGGATGCCAGCTCTTTGTCTAAGCCAGGAACCAAAACAAATGCCAGCAAGCCATGAAAATCACTTAAGAAAGAGCTCCACAGTGTTATGGCTGCAGACAGACGCAATTTTCACTCTCCAGTTTTATTTATCCATCTATAATGACCATCTCCTTTTCTTTCTGTGTCTCCTCAGAGCATGATAAGGCTTCTACATTTTTTATCAAGTTGTAATTTGCTCTGGGGTCCCCTGAGTGCAGCAGTAGCAACCTTCAGAGCAGTCCAACAGTGAGAAACACTAGACTGTGCTGCTAGTGGGTCAGCTTGTGCTCAGGGTTAATGCTGGGGTTCTGTTTGTCTCAGGATACTCTGATTTTCCTCATGCCTGTTCACAATGCTATGAGCTGTATTGGGAGGGTGATATAGCTGGGGAAAAAAAAAAAAAAAGGAAAAACAATCCACATTGCCTGAGATATAAGCATTCTTTGGTGGTAAGCTAATGCAAGACTCAGGAAACTGACTCCCCTTCATTGTGCTGGTGGGGCTCAGCCTTCCCATGGTCAATGTTTGTCCTGACACAAACTGGGCTCTGCTTGTCCATCTTCCTGAGCAAGTCTGCACAAGGAAGGGAAAACCCAGCTCAGGTAGGGTGGCACATCTTGTCAGTCAAGAACGAGTGTAATGAACAGGCTGTGGTCCTCACCTCTATCTTGAGAGCACAGATGCTGCTTATCATGTTTTTCTTGAAAAAACATCTCTTTGTGAGGAATTCTCCTTGACATCAGAATAGCACGTTTCTTTCCTGATGCAGGAAATTCAGTTTGGGTTTGTACTCATAATGCTGTGCTCCTTCTCCTGGTCCTGAAAGTGTGACTTCTTTAGTTCCCACCTCTTGGAGATGGAAGCTTTCCAGCCTTAGGTCTGGAAAATACCTTGTCAGGGACCGGCACTACAGAAGTCTCATCCATAACATAATATGCTGCCCACTTGTTCCAACTTTATATCCTCATCACTAGCCTTTAAATCTATGACAGGGGTTTTCTCTTCACAGTGTGGTTATGTAAGTTCTTGAATAACCCTTCTATGAGCAGTCTTACCCTTTGTAGAGGGATGGTTTGTATCTGTTTATCAGCCTACCTCTATCCATTACATTGTTTATTTTTATACAGTATTATAGTAAGTTAAATAGGACGGATCTACAGTGACACAGACACATTGCTTTGTTCCTGCTGTTCTCATCTAGGTATATTTATGTTTCCAGCTTCAATAATTAAGCAGTTAGCTACTCTACTAAAGCATATCTGCCTAAGATTCCTTGGATCTCACTGAGTTGTTTTTAAGAGAAAACCAAAATTGAAGATTGTCTGTCTTTTGATTATCCTAGAATTCAGAAAGGTTATTGTTTTTTTTAAAATAGTACTCTTCATCAGCACACAAATCAACATAATTTTGTGTTCCTTCAGCAGCGTTTGAATTTGAAAATATACAAAGTTAATTCATTACAATTTAAAACCATGGGTTAACTGGTAAGAATGTTTTGCTTTGTTTTTGCATTCCTCTCCCTGATAACTTTTCTGCTCCTGCTTTGCTTTTACCACCTAAAAAGATGCACCACAGGGCAGCTCTCTTTTCCCACCACATCCCTAGGCAATGGTTGGAAAAGAAACATTTTGTCCTTTGCAGCAACTTTTCTTTTGTCTTCCCTCTTCATCCTTTTGCAATTTTAACAAACCTGCTTTCTTCCCACAGGCTGCCTATTTCAGGTTCACTATGAAAATGGTGTGTCTCAATTTTGCTCCTAGAAATCTTGCCTTGACAAATGCTGCTCCCCTGGCATCCAATACAACCTTTAGTAACTGATGAGAGGGGTTAACCTTTGGTCTGGAGAGTAAAAAGTTATAAATCAGCTGCTGTTCCAAAGGGCTGAGTTTGCATCAGGAGTTTCACTTTTTTTCTGTTAGGAAAAAAACAACCAAAACCAGAACATATAATCTAATACAGCTGTGTCTGGGAGGAAACAAGACATTTGTAACAGCTTTTAAAGCATTAAAAAGGAAGCATGCTAGGAACAAATACTGTGTTTGTGTTCTGAGGCTAAAACATGACAGTTCTGAAAGAAGTGATTTACTGAATCAGGTTTGATGCCTTAAAATAATGAGAGAGTAGGAGCTTCCAGGGGAGGAGGGGGAACAGAGTTAGGGTATGTGGCCTCATTTAGAGAAAACATAGATGTGCACAGAGCAGAAAGGAATTGCACATTTAAGCCTTGGTTTATTTTCATGGAAGAAAAAGCTCTGTAAAGTTAAACATTTATCAAGATGGCTCTTACTGATGTGGTCATGCTGCACCCAGAACCTGCTTGGGTTCTGAGTATTGAGTCATGACAATGGGATGCTGAATTGTTCCCTGTAGGAAGAGAGGCCACAACCTCCCAGGTAAGGAGGAGGAGATTGAAGAGGATGAGAAGTAGGGCATTGTGTTCAGTGCCAGTAGATGCAGAAACTCTAGCTGGGGCTTGTCCTGGGAGCAAGACAGCTGTGCTAAATCTATTTATATGTCTCAGATCCTACAATCCAGTCAGGCCAGGCAAAGGCTGTGCCCTCAGCCTTTAGTCTATACAGACCATTCTATTTGAAACGCTTCCGTAAAAGCCCATAGCTAAGTCAGCTGTGTCCTCAGCTTCCTGGAGATCCCCACCAGCAAACTGGGGAAAGCAGGCATACCACTGCATGAGAAAACCTGCATCTGACCAGAGTCTTTCTGGAAATGAAATAAAATTGGGATTTTTTTTTTTTTTTTTGAAAATGCACCAATGGCTCTACACAAAAATTAAGTGATATGTGTTCACTTTTCTTGTTTAGTACTGATAGTCTTGATCCATATCTCCTTTGGTGCTATTGTATCAACACAGCATCTTTTTGCTTTTGCCAGCAGGGACACATAAGGAGGCCAGAGGAGACAAAGGGTTTGTAAAGGCTGTTGTTCAGATTTCCCAGCTCAGTCATGGCACACACAATATTTTCATGTCCTTCATAAGGCCACAAAATACCCATAGTTTGGAAGGAAAGAGAAATTGCTGAAAGGAGTGGTGGATAAGCACTGACAGACTGTCTCTCAGAAGCAGAGAGCTGTTCAACCATGGATAATGACCACAGCACAAAAGACAAGATAAACACAGGATATGAGATTGAAGCAGACACACAGCATTTAAAAACATCCTCCCAACAATGCTAGCTGCTAAATTCATTCATTAACAGTGACAAAAAAGTTATTGAAGGAAGGCAAAAAGGAAATTGGAGTTAAATGGACATATACAACTACCTCATGTATACACATGAAATTACACATGCTGATACATTTATCACATATTTAAGACATTATCACACATTATTCACCACCTTGATCTTTTTCAGCCAGACGCATGCTTTGCACACACACACTTTTTCCTACAGAACTTAATACAGTGCTGTAGTGCACAGCACAATTTTATGTTCAAGACACATAGGCTAAATCTTGACATTTCTAGGTGAGTTGAGGCAGTGGGAACTAAAATCACAAGTTTATACTTGAAATGGTTTTATGCAAATTATATTCCTAGAGCCAGGAGTGATTCAACCAAGCCATGGTAGTCCTGTGATCAGAGATAGTTCAGGCAAACGTTTTATTATCTACTGTCAAGTCAATGTTCACTGAATATGTGAAAAGTACCCCGGAGGAACTGTATTCCACTCCTGTTCTGGATGGAAGTAGAAAACTTGTTGTTTTTTTCCATATAAACACTATATACTTCTCACCCTTGGAACAGTCATGCAATTAATATTCCATCTCTAAAACATAATTTTCATTACATCATAGTGATGATGCCCAGATATCCTATAGTACCCTTTCTAAGAAACATATACCAGATCTTCCATTTAGTATTCTATGCTGAAAATACTTTCAAGTTTAATGTCACCTTTATGGGCTAGGTACATAAGTGATCTCATGATGACTAAGAGATGGTTTCTATCAACTAACTATATTGAATATCCCTGTTCCTCTGGCTTATTTTTGAAGCAACTTTCCCCAGAATGGGATAACTATCTTCATTTTTCACTGTTGGTACTTGAGTGAAGACAGCAGAAAGGAGGATAGCTTGAGCAGTTAAGCATTTACCATAACCTGCTCCAACGCTCAGGTAGTAAGCTTTTAAGGAGAAAAGCAGTTCCAGAACACAGTCTGGGTACAGAGACTGGTGTGGGGGGAACAAACTAACCAAAACCTAGCAGCAGTTCTTCTTCTGATAGCAAGGGATGAACTTAGATGTCAGACAATCTGAATATAGCTTGAAGTTTAATAGAATGGGGAAAGGTTCAGCTTGCTTATTATCCAAAGCTATTAAACCCTACACAGTCATGGGAAAGCAGTTGGAATTGCACTCCTGTTTGGCACCTCCACTTTGTGCCTTTTGCCATTTATATTATGGCTGTATGTTACCGCATCAAAGAATGTTATCACTCAGCTGGATGTTCTTTGGCTTAATAATATTTAATTTACTACAAGAAAGACAAGGTCAAAACAGATTTCTCACATCTGTACCCTTTGAGAACTTCAGAACCTCCAAGCATGGAAAATTGGAGGCACAGTCCCTCTGGGTAGTCCATCTTCAATGAGAGAAATTTTTCCTCATATCTGATATGAATCTCTCTTGCTTCAGTTTATGTCCACCATATCTCCTCTTTCCATACACCACTGTGAAGAAGCTGGTTCTGTCTTCAGAATTCAGGTAGGAATACTGGTGAAGAAGACTTGACTACATTTTATTTTCATGGTGGACATAAATAAGCAGAGAGTAAAGCTGAGCTATGGCAAATACAATCAAAAAGCTCTGGTGCTTTTTGTATCAATTGCAGATGATATTAGAAGCTGTGAGTATAAGAAGGCTTTCAGCTGCTGTTTCGTAGGAAAACTTTATGTGCTTATACTTCCCATCGAAAACACGTACAATGCAGCAGAGATGATGAAGTTATGTATTTCAGGGCATAAAAACAATAATATATACTAGATATAAAGAAAATGCTACTGCATTGCTGCAGTAATGCCAATTAAGAAAAAATCACAGCATGACTTACTATGCTTTTTTTAAAGATGATGTGGGTACCTCACACTTTTTCCTTCCCTTGAAAGCTGTTCTGCCAAAGATAATTTGTTCATAGTTAATTTAATTGAAAGCAGAGCTGGATGTCCAATTGTTTGTGTCATGACACACAATATTTTGCAAGATGCCCCGGACAGAGGATGCATTGTAGTCTAGCTCACATACTGCAGTTTAGTACTACTTCAAAAACAAAATGGGCCTGAGTCTTCCTAGACAACGGAATTGCTCTTGCAGTTTTTTCATTGCTCCTGAATGAAGGCCATCTTTGAGGAAAATGCCTAAACCCCCTCAGTGGAGAAAGGCTTATTGCCTCTGAAAAGTGATCTGGAGAATCTAAGGAACACACTGAGAGGAGAGCAGCCTAAAGGCACTCAAACAAAGCACTAGTGGAAGGACCTGGGTGAATGTATTAGGACATAGAAATGCTGCCTTCCGTCTATATTTGTCCACTCAAATCAGTGGCTGGAGGACTCAATTATTTTCTGTATGAACAATACTTACGTTCATAGGAGAGAAAGGAGTCCTGGGGCAAACCTGGATCATGGAGTGTTTTCTGCCAGCTAGAAAGCAAATAAGGGGAGGGATAAACACGGTGTCTTTTGGATCTGTGCCTGACAGACAGGTTTCTTGTCCTCTAATTGCCGTTTGCAGCAGTACAGACAGCTGAGACAGCTGTGGAAAATCACAAAGACAAGAAAGGATTTTATGTTCTACAAGGGCATTCAAAGAAGCATTCATCTTGTGGGTTTAGGTACAAAGTCTGAAATAAACAGGAAGGTTATTTTGAACACATTAGGTGGGCTTCATGAGTCCAAAGAATGAGCTGTAATTTCCATTGTGTTTGGGACTGACAGCTCTGGTGAGGGTCAAATGCACAGTCCAGGCAAGAGTCTATGTATAGGTGTGACACAGAGCATGTTTTCAGCATCCATGACAAAAGCAACGTAAGTACTTTCTCTTTAAGCCAGCCAAAACAACTGCTATGGTAGCTGGAGTCAAGAAAACAAATTTTTTTACTTAGATAATCTTGAAATTTTTTTGAGTTTCACCAGGTACCTGGTTAGGGGTGAAAAAGCTGAAACTCAGTTCCTTGCTCTAGGTAATGCTGTGCCTGAAAAGAGCAAAACTTATGCCTTTGTCGATATTCAGCTCTTTATTAAAAGATCAGCTGGATGGGGCAACGCCCAGCAAGGTTTGTCTATGTTATCATAGCAACCCATAGTAACCAGGAAGTGCAGAGGACTGAGCCTGCAGTGCAAGCTGGAGGTACTCAATCCCTGCCCTCAAAAATGCCCAGAGGCTCTCTGATCTAGTCAGCCTTCCTCTCCCATTCCCACACCAGTCCAGCTCTTTATAGGTCATGGTGAGTCTTCAAATTAGGATCAGGGGGTGCAACTACTTCTTCAGCTAGGGTTCCCTTTTACTCTGCCCAGTTTTTATTTTGAGGGTGTTTCTTTCCCAAAAATGTTCCCAAGATGCTGAGGGCCAGTGGTATTAGCATATGCCTCCCTCCCTGGTCACTGCTTCACCCCCACAGGGAGGGTAATTCCTGAAAGAGGTGTGTTGCCAGGCAACAAGGACAGGGCCATTAGGTATTAGTTAACTTCTTTTAACATTCAAATGCAGGAGCCCCATACCTTCAGGATGGCTTCTGGGTGGGGGGCACTCCCCTCCCCACAGGCTCCCCTGGGAACCCACTCCCACAACTGTGGAACCAGGGATGCAGTCTAGCTTTGTCCCAGGGTCAGGGCAGCACCAGGGACAGCCCTTGCGTCCACCAAGGATTTGTTCATAACAGTGCCCAGCTGCTAAGCTTTTTTATGCCTTACTTTCTCCGTCTGTAAAAGGGGGAATGCTATGTGAATAAAATCTATGATAAAAGAGAACTATGATGGACGCAATTTTAATTATTCAGTTTTGCAATGCATGACAGTCTCATTTTCTTTATTTCTTCAAATGCTACTCAGACAGCAACAATGAGCAGCAACAAAGCTGTTCAGTGTCTTTATTGAGCTGCATGGATGAAAGGCCACTGACTCATTCAGTCTTTGTCTGGCACATGCATAGGACTTTCCCAGGACTGCTTATAGAAGAGACATAGGTGTTTTCTGTACTCACCTTCCACTCCTTGGAGGAGCTGAGCTGGGCCTCATGCATGGTAAAAGCAGGCTCCAAAGGTGATCCAGGTGAGCAGCTCCTTCATGTAATTGCTCAGAGTAGCAGGTTGCCTGGGATTGCAGTCCAGAGTCTGCAAATTTGCCAGGGTGGAGATTGCACAGTCTCTCTGGAAGATCTGTTCTTCTGCTTAACCACTCTAATTGTTAACTCTTTTTCCTTATCTCTACTTGAACACTTTCTTAGTTTCAGGTAACTTATTCAGGGTGGCAGGACTACCAGTTATCTTTGAACATCAGGACTTAAGGAATGTTTTCTTCTTCCCCAGAGGTTTGACAGTCTGTGTCCTGTCACTGGGATGTTAATATGTGTGCAGGGCAGAAGAGTGTTACCACGTGCTGGAGCTGATCAGGCACTAGAACTAGATTCATGGATTCATCAATGAGGTGCTCTGGAGCTAGCAGTGTATCTTGTACAAAAAGAGTGAGAGAAAAGATTATGAGTTACCTTGGCCTGTAACAAGCCCTCTCTCAATCTGGCTGCTTTCCACAAAGCTCTTATGTTGCCCTGAGTCTTATTCCCAAACTGTGTCCTCTTGTACAGTTAGAGAAAAGCTTTTGTTTTCCAATTTCTTGACAGAAACAACTGTTTTAGAAAGACCTGAATTTTTATATTTGTTGCTGGGGGTTAGGATTTTTTCTTTTTTTTTTTTTTTTTCTCTCATGGAATTTTGTCCCATCTGTTGCTAAGAGACAATAACAACTGGTACTTAAGAGAAGCAAAAGAAATGGCCATGGTGGTGTGTGAACTGTCTAGGATGAGTAGTGGTTTAGCTTCAGTGGCTTCAGCAGGAGGCTTCAACCTGAGACCATGGGAAGCGGGATATTGAAAGGGAGATATCTAGTTAGGTTATGGTGCCATGAAAGTTGCCATGAAAGTTGCCATGTCCTTCAAACCAAGACATTTGTCTTTAATGTTTTCAAGCCATCAACTTTAAATCCATACAGTTTCAGTGGTTGAATGCCAGAAGTTTTCAAGTTTCTTGTTCAATAATTTGCAACGAGATGTAGATGAAGGGAAAGGAAAACATCAGTGGAGCAGAGAAGTCACACTGGCCATCCTTGAACATCCATACAGAGAAAAGCCAGGCTGAGCTTATCCTAGTCTAGTCGTGAGGGAATGAGCAGGATCTCTGACAAGAAATTTAAAAGTACCTCTTATTTCTGTGATTGATTCCACACAATCTGCACTCATCCCTTCAATACCTTGTAGCTTCCAGAATATTTCAATAGATTCCCTAATCAACCATGTTAGCTTTAGCTTTGTATATACCATTTTTCCTACATTACCAAGGACCTGATTTTTGAAACAAGCTCTCCTCCCTTCAATAAAATCTGAAAATGACATTGCAATGTATATGCAGAGCTTTTGCACTTAAAGGTTTAACCATGGACGGAATGTTATTACAACCAGAAAGTTAGAGTCAAGGAAACAACAAAATTAGGAAAAGTGCAAGAGTATGGTAACAGTTTATTAAAGTACATGCCACTTGGACTTAATCAGGAAATTTGTTTATTCAGGACATCTCTTGGAGCAAACCTAATTTAAGCCTAATGACATTTAATAGTGATAACTCTGGCTTGGTGAAGATGATAAGTCCATTTAATTGGGATGCCTCCAGGTGACACAATGGTGTTTGTGTTTGTCTGTTGTAATAAATAATATGGAATAATTCGAGGCTTTTATGGGTAGGTGGTATAAAATCATACATGTTTGAGAAAGATGTGTCCAGGAACTGTGCTGCCTTTGTAAGCAGCCGGAGATAAGACCTATTTGCAGCCAAAAAGAGGGTGGCCTCCTCCGAAGATGGGACTGCCAACGACCCGGTGATCAACACCTGATATGCATCTGGGCAACATCATCACCAGAGTGCATCCCAGTACCGGGTTCCATAAATCGAATCAAACAATCATCCTTTCCTGGAAGGCTGTTCAGTGGACTAACAGCAGAGAAAGGAAGGTTCATAAATATTCAGGAAAAGAGAAAAAGACAAAGGAGGATGGAGCAACTCAACATTCCACCAGAAAACAGTATAAAAACGGACCCTGCAAAAATGAACTTTGTGAACAGGGCAGGTTCAGTGCGATAGAGGCCGAATCTCGGTTCACCCAGCTCTGACCCTGAGCTCGAGACTGATTTCTTTTGATTGTGGCTTTCTTGGACTTTTTCTATGGCAATTTATCAATAAATTCCCATTTATTGATTAAATTGGCTTTTCATTTATAACATCTGTGACAACTGCAAGCTTGTTCTGATTGCTTATATACCCAGCAGCAGCCTTCAGTTTCTGTCTAGCTGCCAGGTGCTAAGGCAGCCCAAGAAAAAAGGTTTGAAATTTCTTCAATGCAGTTTGAATTTCGTAAAAAATAACGTATTCACTTGCCCCCAGCAATGTTAGTTGATCTTTTGGCTTCTGTCTCCCTCTGTGCTTCTCCCCGGGAGGGGTCTATTCTTGGCCACCTTCACAGCATCCTCCTCTAATGTCCCAGGACCCTTTCCATGCGTGTAAGTTTGCTGCACAGCTTCCTGAACAGTGCCATGAATATTGCAATAGCATCTGGTGTCAGATGGCAATTCAGACTCATAAGGATGAAGGCCATCTACAGGGGTGTCCTAGAGAAGAGATTTCTAAGGCACATTGCCAGCAGTCTCTGTTTTAGTAATAGAGACTTTAACCTTCATAGCTCTTTTGGAGCCATTGCTGTTGAATTAACAGCCTCTGTGTTTGTCTATGCTCTCTCTGCGTTTGTCTATGCTCTCTCTGCAGCATCAGAATCCAACTTATTACTAAAAAGCTCTTTGGAATATCTTGGATAGGAAAGTGTCCAAGAAAGCCCAATTCAGTGTTGTATAACTCCTTTCTCAGTCCCAGGGGAGGGTGATTGTGAGGAAAATGGGCCATTCAGTTGCTTCAGTAGGACTCACTACATCCACAAAGCATAACACTTAGATCTTGTCTGCACACAGAAATGGCACAGATTTAAATAATCAGGTTTTAAATTAATTTAACTGAACTGGCACAACCTTTTTAAGTGGACTTTAAGTCAATTTAGAAAGAGCCTTTTATCCTTATTGCTCAAGGGTAGAGTCAGATAATCATAAGTGATTGAGTTAGAGTGTGTCAAGAAGTTATTGTCTGTTCAGATGAAGGTTACTCTGCTGTCTGCTGGAAATGTCATACTACACCTCCCCAATCCACCTTCACTGGAATTTAACCTCTCACACGTTACACCCCCTGACTCTGCAGGTGTTCTCAATTCCCTGCACTGCAATTAAAAATTAAAACTGGTGGCTCTTCCATGACTCAATCCTTGCCTTTCTGGCCTCCACAGTGAAGCAGCATCAAAAAGGGCAGTGGGCGTGGTTTCACTCCAGGAAGCCTGGATAGCAGCAGTAGGAAGAGGCACCTTTTAAAAAAATTATAAACCAGAACAAATTCTTTACTGATATAAAGAACTGCAGTTGTCTTGATTACAATGAATTTTAGTTCATCTGTATTGGTAGACAATTTAGTATAAAGAACTTCCAACATAACATTCATGAGGTGCTTGAGGGGAGGAAGTCAAGAGAAAAAGACATGCAACCAAAGATGTATGCAGACATTGGGTGGGTGTTTCTTTCCTTAATACTTAGGCATTATTTTAAAGGGGGCATGATGCTCATAATGCTTATGCTCTTGAATTAGTCCTGGAAATGTCACTGCATACAGTGCAGAACTTCTGCTGAGAGGAAGGCATCCTGGTTAAAAACAGGGAGAAGAGTACTATGACTAGAGAGACATGTGCAGTTGAGTAAAAAAAAGAATTTTAATAACATCATGAAAACTGGTAATAGTGGTTACAAAGAATGCCACCTCAAGTGAGACAGGTGCTGATACTTGAGTTTTCCACCTGTTTAGTTGGATGAGTGAATGGATCTCTCCTGAACTTTTCAAAATACTGCATTTTTAAATAGATGTGTTCATTTTTCTCATTTTTAAACTATAATTTACTTTCTGCTCTAAACCAGAAAGGCCATCTTGACCTCTTAAATAAAACATTTTAATTGAAAAGAAGCTGACATGTTATGCCAAAGGAAAATGCCAGAGGAGCTAGCCTTTTTCTGCAAAAAGCTTCATTTTGATGAATCAGCACGTTCTGACGAGAATTTATACAAAATATTCCTGTACTGCTCCAGGCCTCAATGCTGCTTCTTTACAGCAGCTTCTCCAATGCTAATACAGCAGATAATATCCAGCTTGCTTGGTATAATTGGCTGATAGCTAGGAGTGTGGTCCTGTAATAAGTCACATTAAAAAGGGGGGGGGGGGCGCTTACACAACCCTCAGCATGGTGGGACATTCATCTGAAACATAAGGGAACACAGGATTTTAGTCATATATATGTGTATATATATGCACACAAGTGCATATGTATACATGCCTCAGTATGGGTATATAGGGTGGATTGGGCTGTCCCTGCATTTGTAGCATAGTCCCTACAAGAATAACAGATCTGCCTTCATTTTTTTCTTTAATTTACCTGAACAAAAGGAACTCCTGCATTCTCACCCCAGGTTAGAAAACACCAGAACTACTAGGGACTGTCTCTCCCTGCCTCTAAAGAAGAACCTCCTAACACTGAAGAAGTTCTCACTGGATGTGATCTCCCTGACACTCAGCATCTCTGTCAGAGCAATATTTCATTGGTACATTATTATGCACAGAAGTGCACACTCAAGCCATTTCTGTTTACTCAGAATAGTGTTTACTGAAATATGTTCTGCAGTTTGCCGTTCCTTACGCAGGATAATATTGTACATACAAGAGCAAATTGAATATATGCAGTGCAGTAATTGCCATCATGCCCAGCAATTTGATGTGTTTGAATACTCAAGATAGATAAGGTTTCTCTAAGGATCACCCCTCAGCACATTCACCAAATTTAATTTTGTATTGTTACTTACAATTTCTTCTAGCATATTACTCACAATAGAAAAAAAAATTGCTGTGAATACATTCTTTGAAAAAACATTGCACATGCTTCCCAGTCTCTGCCCTTGGGATCTTTGGAAAGCAGTTTTAGTTTTCCTCTATGCAGTAATGGGTTCTGTCACTGAAGAGCAATCCAGGGCCATTATTCCAGAATGGGGCTTGGGGGAACCTGAATGCTGACTATGCAAATCCACATCCCTCTTGTATTTTGAATACCCCGACATATTTATTCAGTATTTGGTAAAAGAATTAGGTGCTAAAAAACCTGACCTAGTTACCAGATCCTGCTGGGAAATAGTTTGAAGAGCAGCTAGCATTTAAATGAAGATATGAAGGAGTATCTACGTAAAAGAAAAGGCTTATTAAAAAAAAAAAAAAATAGAGACAGGATTTCTCTGTGATTCATATGGGATTCTGATACATCATGGCAGGAAGCAGAGGCTAAAACAAAACACAATGAAAAAAATATAGGTAAGTTTGTCTGGGCAAGGGTTGTATTTCAGCCCTGATGTGAGAGCACTTCCTATGCATACACATGTACTGACCTCTGTAGCATCACTCACTGCTTCCCCATGGCCCTACTTGTATTCCTCCCTCAATAACCCTCACACTTTATTGGAATTCCCATTCTGTTGCTTCCTCCTTTTGACACAGCCTTCCATTTCTCAGTGTTTTCATCCTAGGGCCCCAGATTTACTTGAGGAGTTAGCACTATGAACAAGTATCTGTTACAGAGTGATATCTATTTAAAACCTGTTTTGGTTTTTTTTTTTTTTAAGCTGGGATCTAGCTGAATGCAGCAGTGTAGATGTTAATCTATGTAAAGCATAAAATTTAGTGACCCAACAGAAATATTCAAAATAACATAGTGTACTCAGTATTCACCATTTCATCCTGGAGATGATGGGAGAAGAGCAAGCTGCAGTTAACAGGCAGACAACATCATCTGATGGGCCACCAGGAAGGATTTATATATTACTGTCAGAGGGATTTAAGAATGGTATGAACTGGAAAGCAGAGGGGAAGTGCCACTTGCCCAGTTTCTAGTAGTTTCTGTGTCCCTCACGTTTTGACCCACTGGGTCACTGTGCAGCTGGTCCATAACGGGACAAGGTAAATTTGGCCATAATAAATCTGAAGCAACCATATTAAACTCATTGCTGTTTGTTGATGAACCTTGGTGAGTTTGTGTTGTCTCTGTCTCCAACCAACAACCCATAAAGTAATATCTGGTGATTCCTGACATGGTGACAACAGCCATCCCATGAGTAGAATGGGGGGAGACAGAAAAATTGTGTGTGAAGAGCTGCAATCCAGCAAAAAAGTTGGAAATCATTAAAAGGCATGCCAACAGAGCCATCCAAAATATACAGCAAGAAAAGCAGTTTTGTGGTGGAAAGCTGCAAGTATCCATATTCTCCTCTGCATATACCCCCTTTAAGTAGAAGAAAAACCCAGCAGAAGGCATGGGTGGATTCATCTTCATGGAGGAGCACCCAGCAATGATGGTATGGACTAATTTTCTAAGGGAATGGGATATAGATTATGAAGAAGATGCTTTATTACATTTGATAATGTGGACTGAAAATCAGGGGTTGGAACCTACCAAGGAGACTACATTAGACATACATACTTGGACGTGGACTGGTAAATACATAATGGATGCCATATACAAATGTGACAAAAATGCAGTTAAAATCCTAAGACCCTGGAAACTTATATTGAACTTGATAATGCAGATAAAAACTGAGATGCGTAGTGAGGACTGGGTGCCAGGAGAAGTAGTCATGCAGTGCTGCATGGGTGCCACATGCAAGACTGCAACAGCCTCAAGCAGTGGAGCCATGGCGGTGGGCAGCAAGTGGCAGAGCTGGGAGGGACAGCCAAATCCTGGCGGTCGGCACAGCCCCAGAAAGTGGCGAAATCCCAGTGAGTGGCAGGAGCCCGTGTGCTGCTGGTGCCCTGGTGGGCAGCCACACCATGGCGGATGGGCCACCATGCCTGAGTGGCACAGCAGCAGCGGGTCAAGCCCCAACATGCGATGGAGTGGAGAACACAGCAGAGGTGCCTGCTCCAAGCTGCTATGCCAGGCTGAGTTGCCATCCGGCCGCTCCAGGCTGTTGTCCTTGGTCAAGCTGTGTCGACATAACAGCGGAGCATCCTGGGACCATCCCGCAGTGTCACACGGTCCCTAGGGCCACCCCCCACAACCTGCACTGGGATGCTGTGCCAGGTCGGACCATGCCACTGCTTTGGGTGGGCAACCCGCACCGCCCCTCTCTGCATGGCCAGACCATGTGGCGGCCACTCTGAGGTGTTGCGTAACGCCACCCTGCGCCGCCATGATGGGAGACCCCCCCACGAGCACACGTGCACCAGGACTGCCTCTGACCTAGCCTCCGTGGGGTGTAGCTGCTCCTCTGACCCAGCCTCCAGGGACAGGTCCAGGAAATGTGGCACCAGGAGTTCCTGGAGATGCCATACCCAGAAGTGACGCAGTTGCCTCAATTGCACTGCCCCTGCCAGAGTTGGAGTTCTCCCTGGATTATATACCAGCAAGGGACCTGAGGGATACCAGCAAAGAATGCCAGAGCCATCGTCCCTCTGCGAAACACTGCAATGTCGCCACCATCACTGCCCTGCTGACAGCCCTGCCCGATCCTGTGACCGTCTGGCAAAAGGTAAATCTAGCAGCTATCACAATTGGGGACTACAAGGGGGCAGAACTCATTAACATATCCATGTCAGGGGGTTGGGAGCCTGAGAATGGGACAGTTGCCATTTATCCAGTAATAAGAGGCAACGGAACTACTCCTGACAAGTACATCCCTTTCTAGTGGCCCTTTCTTTCTGAACTGCATCAGCTGGTGGCAAAGCACAGTTTGTTTTCTACTGCCATTGCTATAGGCTACAATTCCTGGCCACTGAGGAGGTAACTCCTTTTGATATAAATTATATCAGCTTGCCAAATTAATGTTTATGACAGTCCAATATATGGTGTTTGAATCTGCTTGGAAAAGCAGCGCTGAAAAACAGAAGTTAAAAAAATTTAAAGGTTCCATGAGAGGACCCACGTTATGAGGTAGGGGTCTCTCAGCTATTAGGTCTACCACCAGTGGGGGATCCATAACTCCAAGCCAGGCTGCATCCATTAATACTAGCACAGGTAAACTAATTAGGACTACAGGCACTGTTTAAAGTAACTAACATGGCAAACCCAACCCAAATGTGTTCCAAAATCAGACAAGGAGTCAAAGAACCATATCTATAGTTTATAGAGAGATTACAAAATGCTATGGAAAAAGAAATTGTTAATGTTGAAGTCAGAAATCATCTTATTTTACAATTGGCAAGGGGCAATGCCAATGAGGACTGCCGAATGGTCACAGAATTGCTACCTAATGAAAATCCATCACTAAATTAATTGATAAATGCCTGTGCTAAAGTTGGATCTAATTATCATAACATGACCATGTTAGCAGATTCCATAGCAGCTGCTGTAAAGTTAGCACCTCACTGCTACAAATGTGGACAACAAGGTCACCTGAAGGTAAACTGTCCACAAAAGTCCTTTCCACAAGAGAAGTTTCAAGGATGAAAGAAAATGTAAGCTGCAACCGATGTGGGAAGCCCCGACATGCAACCAAGGTATGCAAGTCCAAATTTCTTGTTAATAGTTAATCTCTCAAGAACCAGAGAAATGGGAAATGTGAAAGGGAAATGAGTGACAACACAAACATATTCCCACCCTCCAGTGAAAGCCTGTGTGACCAACTCACAGCTAGGACAAGAGGATCAGCTAGCATGGATATATTCATCTCAATCCCAATAATCATAAACTCATTACAGGTACATAAAATCCCTCTCGAGGCACAGGGACCCATAGGGAAAGGACTGAGTTCACTGCTTCTAGGAAGATCCAGTGCCATGCTGCAAGGTGTCTTGTGCACCCTAGTGTTATAGAGGCCGACTTTACAGGACAAATACAAGCCATGGTATCAACCCCTACTCCCCCTGTGACTATCTCTGTTAAAACCAGTATTGTACAACTCATTCCTTTTTGTCTTCAGTCCCCAAAACAGATTCTAGGGAGTGAGGAGACCAAGGCTCCAAATGAACGGGAGAGCCCCAGGTGTGCTGGACTCAAGTTATCAGGATCAAAGACCTGATATGGTTTGTACTGTTACTATGCCTCAAGCAGAGCCTTTGCAGACACAGGGGCATGTCACCATCATCTCTGCCCACACTTGGCCTCCATCATGGCCCACTGAGCCTGTGGTATCCACTGTTGCTGGCCTCAGAGGGATGACACAGAGCTGTTTGAGCAGCAAACCTGTTTTGGTAGAAAATCCAGAGGGTCAAACAGCTACCATTTGACCTTACATCACTGTGGTACCACTTAACCTGTGGGGGAGGGATGTACTGTCTGCATGGGGAGTCTGGGTAGGGACAGATTTTTTACAAGGGCCACTGTATTAGAGGGCGAAAGATATTCCACATTAGCTCTAAAATGGCTAACTACTCAACCTGTGTGGCTACTGCAGTGGTCCCTTAAAAAGGAGAAACTAGATTCCCTAAAAACCCTGGTACAAGATATTTCACAGAAAATGAGACATTCTCTACAGCTCTGGGGTGTGTCACACCACACTGGTAATCCCCCACTTAGCAATAGGGCAAGCCATTGTGGAGAGAGCACATGGCACTTTAAAACGTATACTTGAAAAACAAAAGGCAGGAATGTGTGGTGAATCCCCACAAAG
>VZUI01000929.1:0-66771 GCA_013401135.1 Cettia cetti | reverse complement strand
AAGGAAGGAAGGAAGGAAGGAAGGAAGGAAGGAAGGAAGGAAGGAAGGAAGGAAGGAAGGAAGGAAGGAAGGAAGGAGCAGCACCAGTGCGTGCAGGAGAAGGCGGCTGGGCAAACTTCCACTGTGGCCAGAAAGAGCACACAGAAGGTCAGAGCCACATCTTCCCCCTCTCCCACACCCCAACTCACTGTTCAGCACTTGTGAGAACAAGTGGGCTTATCCAATTGCCTGAGATAAACCTGACATAAACTGGTCATTTTGCCATGACTTACAGAGTCAAAAATTTTCAGCTGATCCTAAATGGTCATTTGGTCATTTTGGCTGAACAGAAAGCAGAAAATGGTGATGGAAATGAAGAAAAACTAGGCAAGAATATCCTGTCTCCTTGTTCTGTTCAAAGAAAGATGTTTAAATTTCCACAAAACTGTTTTCCTCAATCAGTGCAAATTCATCAGTCTTGCTCCACTCTCCTGTAAGAGCATTTTATCACTTATGTCCTCATAAAGCAGGCTTATGCAGAAGAAAAATTATGCAAATAAAATAATTTCTAATCATCACTGTCTGCAAATGAAGACAACAAAAAGTTGCTCTCAAAAAAATATATTGATAAGGATCTTTTGCTATTAGGCTTTCTCAGTCATCTCTTCATTCACACAGTAATTGCTTTCAACTTAGAATTTTTTATCAGCATGGCATAAAAATCTGGATAGAGGTGTAGACAGGTGAAGAAAAAATCATGAAGTGTTTTATTTATGTTAATTACAACTCATAATACTCTGACAACTCAGAAAGAGATTATTAAGTTCAGGCATTAAGACCCCTAAATAGACTGCTTATTTTGCTATTTAAATGCGGGTTTGAGGATGCGTGTATGAACACTGTAGCACAAACAGCTAGCCTAGAATCAGACAGCAAATTGATGACAGTGACAAAAATAAAACAGATGCCTTTTGAGCTTTCTCCTCCAGCACTCTGAGCAGTGACTCCAGCACATGTCCTCACACAGTCTGGGTGTGGCTCACAACCAGTATTTTACATGGCAATCAAATAAATTGCTATTTTATTGTTCTTGGCAAGCTTTTGACCAAAGCTAGCTTTGCGGTTGAAATTTAAAATGTATGCTTATTACATGTGCCAGAACCAGTTTGAGAAATATTTCCTCCATGTTAAAACTATTGTCAAGCCAAAGAAAGGTCAGCCTATTCTCTCTAATGCTCTCACAGTGACTTGCATGGGACTTAGGATATTGAAAAACAAAGATCTGATGGTCACGCAAAATGGACTCTGCAAATTTCTTTTTGGAAAGAACATAATCCAGAATGCAGCAGCAAACAGTAACTTCAGAACAGCCATAGGTTCCTAAAAAATGTTGAAATTCTGAAGAACAATAACTAACTGTTTAAGGTGGATCACTAGAAACACAGTGATTCATTATTAATGTCTTCAAAAGCCAACTCTGCAGCCATCACCACTGAGGGCATATGATGTGTCTCTACACACATGGCATGTTTAGAGTCAGACACCAAGATAAGCCCCACACCTCTTCTCTCTTTTACCTGGGCAATCAAGTGCAATTTCATACAATGCTGCTGTACAGTGGATGAAAGTCAAGAATCCAGTCAGGATCTGGGTTGACAAATCTAATTAAAAAATGAGGGAGAGGAATCAACACATACAAGATGTGTTAACTGTGTTATTTTAAGTTAACACTAGTATTTTAAGTGTGATTTGTACTGACTGTAATGATATGTTATTGGGAATTTAGGGTAGAGATCAGATCAAGTAATGGATCCTAGTAAACAGGAAGCTCTAGTAGACAGTGATATATCCTTTTGTGCAGAATCAATACCAAAATCTTTCAGAAACATGCAGTGTAGTTAAAGGCACATCCTGCTATACTGCAACTGCTGTGGGACCTAAAAGAAGACTCTCAGGAGGGGGTGCACCCAAAAACATGCTGCTCCTTCTCATCACAAAAACCCTTGCATGTGTTGGCACTACGCTAAAACTTATGCAAGGAGCACAAAGGGTCTGCACTGGTCATAGATTTGTTTAAAAAATCTTTATAGCTTTCTATTACTGCTATTTGAAGCAAGTCAATCTGTTAAGTTGTAAGCAACCCTTGCTCATTGCCTGTTCAATCTGGAAAATGGATGCTGTGTCTCAGCATCTGAGTCATTGAGCTGGACTCAAAAGAAAAAAAACAGAGCAGAAACACTCCTATCAGCTTTTGAAACTGAGTGGTGCATAAGTTTCAACAGCACATTTGCAGTGAAAACAGTGAAGTAGTGAAGTTATTATTGAATAACTCATACCTTTCACCTTTTTTTCCTAAGCTTAAGCTCCCTCCCTTAAAAGACAGTACTATGCTGGTTGTTTCAAACAGGTTTTACAATCAGTATTTTGTCATTTCACCATTTTTGCTTTTCATCTGTTAATTTATGACTTAATTCACCAAGTCAGATTGCAAAGTCAGATAGCTGCTGCATGGACGGTTTTTGTCCTCTTCACTCCACTTAACATCATTGATTTTAAAATCTGCCTCTCTACAGCTGACTCAGGGTTTATTATTAACAATAGCCAGACAGATTCTGATGCTACTTGATGCTGAAGATAGCTTTGGATAAATTGGAGGAAGATTACTGTAATACAAGAAAGCATGAGGACCAACTTTGTCTTTGTAAGTCTAGAGTATGGAAAGTTTATTGCCATATTTCATTTCTCTTTGCTGGAAGACACATGAACTCCAAGAGATAAATTTGTCCCAAATGCGCAGAAAACAGTGCATCTCGTAGAAACTGAGTTCATTTATCCTTTCAGTCAATTCCCATAAATCAACTCCCAAAAATGAGATTTATTAGTATCCTATTATATAATGGAAGTTGCAGACTATAAATCTATTCCCCTTGAAATTACATTCCCTGTGCTCCACACTTTTCAAAGAGGATATCTTTACCCATGCTAAAGCAAGAACACCTAAAGGCCTGCATAGGTGGCCAAGGAGATCCTGTCAAAACTCAAGTATAAAAACATCTGGAACAAAGAAAACTTACTCTGGGGGGACAAGTTAAGTGAGGAACATTTGGATGACCTGGACCTACTTCAGTCTGTGCAGCCTGATGGGTTTCACTTGGGAGTGCTGAGGGTTAGTGTCATTACAAGGCCACTCTCAATTATCTTTGAAAAGTGGTGGTGTTTGTGGGAGGCTTCCAAGCACCAGAAGAAAGCAAAAGTCATTCCTGTCTTTGAGCAGGTAAAAAGAATTTGTTACCAGAAATTATAGATTGGTTAATGTAACCTCCTTCCCTGAGCAAGTGTTCCTGAAAACTGTTTCCAAATATGTAATGGGAAAGTAGGTGATATGGTTGGTTGGGATTACAACCAGCTGATGAGAACAGTGGGTGAGAGGAAAACAGAGGATTCTCTTTACCTCAACCTCAATAAGGCCTTCCCATAATATTGTCAAAGACAAACTGGCATACAGCCTAGAAAAATAAACAATAAGATGAATAGAAAACTGGATAAATTTCCAGGTTCAAAGGGCTCTAATTAGCAGAATGAAGTCCAGTTAGAGGCTGGCCATTAGTGGCATACCTCAAGGGCTGGTGCTGGGGCCAACAGTTTTGGTCTGTTGTGCAAGGTCAACACCTGGAGAGGAGAAAACCCATGCTCAAGTGCGCAGAGCAAGGGTACAGAAAGAAGCTTTGTAGAAAAAGGCCTGGAAATTCTGATGGACACCAGATTAAACACACACCAGCCATTCCCAACTGTGGCTGCAATGGAAAGAGTTCTGCCAACAGGTCAATGGAGGTGATCCTTCCCCTCTGCTGCCCCTACTCACTCCTACTGTGAGGGTGTTGCAGTTGGACACGAAAGGAAGAGCTTGACTCCAAGTAGAAAAATTAATCAGAAGGCTATTTTATTTTTTGCACAGCTCTTTTTATAACCTGCTGCCCTAAAGAACCATATAATTGGTTAGAAAAGACAGCACTTCTTTTCATTGGCTAAATAAAAACAACATCTGTGAGAGAATTATTATGAGAAACCTAGAAGTGTTTATGAAAGATAGAAGACTTATTTACTTTTCACTGTCCTTGAGAGGAGTGTTTCTCTCACAGAAGAATCAGTGTTTCTCTCACAGAAGAATCAGAACTAATCAGGTTGAAAATTTCACAAACTCAGAAAATCAGACCCACATGAGGGTGGTCAGACACTGGGACAGGCTGACCAGAGAGATTGAAGAGTTTCCATCTTTGTGGATATTTGAAGTGTAACTGGGCAGGGTCCTCAGAAACCTGTTGTAGCTGATTCTGCTTTGAGCATGTGGGGTGAGCTAGACCTTCTCCAAATCTGAACCTTTCTGTGATTCTGCAATGACATCCATGTGTTTTTGCAGGCACATGCTCCTGATGAACATGTCTAAGGAATATAGGTTAGCAGCTTTACCAAAGCTATCTGAAAGGTTTATTTGGTTCTCAGCAGAGGAAGGACTCCACTGGAAGGTAGTTTATATAACAGACTCCACCAGTACAGTTTTTCTTCTTAAAACTTTTTCCTCCAAACTATTAGTTTCTCTGACAGAAGAACTAAATACAAACTCAGTCAAAATAATAGTTGCAGTAGTCCAATCTATTTAAGCAGCTCATGTGGGATTTTCCATTTACAAAAGCTCTTTGCTGATTTTTACACTTTCAAATAGCTTTCTGTTAAGTCCATCTTGGAATAGCAGAAACTGTTGCTTTTGTCATAGAAGAGAGGAGGTGGGGAGACCTGAATGTTGTCTTTATTTGGAGGACCACATTTTCCTTGAGAATGGAAAAACAAACTAAAAAACAACCCAATTTCTCTTGAAGAGCACAGAGATGAGTAGCACTTGACAGGGCTCGTTCCCTGAGTTCCTGCCTTCCCATGCTCGATCACTTCCCTTTCCCGTCTGTTCTGTGACCCTATACTCAGTGTTAGAAATATTCTTCTAGGGAAGACACACTATTTCCTTTTGTCTCCTTTTTAAATTAAATTCCTAATCAAGTCTCAACAAAGAAGAGATTTAAGATATCAAAGGCAGAACCATCACCACCTCTTGACAGTGTAGGGTGATGTGAAGAGATGTGAAAAACCTCCTGACAGCCCTAAAGCTCACACTGTATCTTTCCCTCAATAAAAGGAACAGTCTGTTAATGTGGTTCCACAGTGAACACAAGGGCTGCATGGCCCACCAAAAAAACACCTGTTATCACCTGTTACCACCTTGTTAAATGATTGTGGGCTCATCTTAACAAATTAGATAGATAGGTATTCATTCATGCAATCTATATTTAAATGTTATGCTGACTTGGAATGGATTTTAAAACACATGAGCTTCTAACTGGATATTACAGAGGAGTTTTGTAGGAAAATGTGTTCTCAGGCAATTTCCCAAGTAAGGTGGATCTATTGTACTTAATCCCCTTATTAAAACCAATGGTTTATGAGTTCCAGTAAGAGAATAACAACAGCAAGGTTACATAAGGTGTTCTCCTGAATGATATTAATCTTTTTGTATCTAGGGAAATCAAAGTCTCTTTTCTCCAAGTATATAAATGCTGAGACCATCCAGAGAGCTGCTAATAAGTCAACATTTATTAGTTCTAGAAATACCTTGTAGACCAATAAATTGGAGGAATCATGCAACTGAACCATACTTTGCAGATATGTGAGCGTAAAAAATACAGTTTTAGTAATTCCTTTGAATTCAAGAGATTATTCTGAAGAGTAAAGTTACCTAGTACCCCTAACAACAAACTTTCCAAAGGTTAAACACGCAAATACCTTGAACAAGATTGGGTACAAGCATCTCAAGAATTGTATCACAGTAATAGAAGCTGTCAGGAAAGTGTGAATAAAATTGATACCCACTGTAAAAGACTGGAGAATTCTTAAAAAGATTTAGAGACTGTGTCCTAACATTGAGGAAAAAAGCGTAGGCAAGAAATAAGGCATTTGCACAACTATTACTAAGTCAAACAGTTTCTACAATCACCAACAGGGCTGAGTCCCACTGTGCCTATCAAATTTACTTGTGGTCTTAACAGCATATCTAGAAAGAAACCTATCAGATGTATTTGCTTCAATTTTAGATATTTCTGAGACAGGTTTGATTTCTGAGAAGTAGAAATTCAAACTTTTTATGGTCACATCCAGAAGTACAGGGTAATTCAATGCTGTTACAGAACAAGGGCAACAGCTTTTGCTCCCTCTTCAACTCTCCCCTACTCCAGAAACTTGTCTCAGTTAATTGATGCTTATAAATGCCCAACTTTTGTAAGGAACACATTATGTGTACATTTTTTAATTTTTTTTTTCCTCCGAAACTTACTGTTTTTTACTTTAACCATGAACACAACATCCAATCACCTCAATGAGCCAGGATCTCAGAGAGTTTTTTTTTTTCCTGTGGTAGAGACCACTGAGGAAAATAAAACCTTATCACAGCAGAGAAAACAAATATGCTTGATTCAGCATCACAAGAGGCAAGACCTGCACAGACCAAGCAATGAAAAGTCACAGACAAGAGGCCACTCACCTTCTTGTTCAGTTCATTCCAGAGCTGTTGTTTTGTGGTCATCACATTTATACCCACAAAACCTGGAGTTCCTGTTTGCTTTGAGTATGGTATTCAATGCTCAAAGCTCCACAGTAAGACCAGGTCTAAGTCTAAATGAGCCTGACAATATCATGACTTAGATGGAGAGAATTAAAAGCTCCATTAAAACAAAGCAATACAAAGCAAAGTGAAGCAAAACAAAGCAAGCAAACCACAACCAAAAAAATTAAAAGGAAAACATCTTTGACCTATAATCCAGCAAATTGATCCATGTAACACTAAGTAACTTGAAGTTCTGACAATTCTAATTATTAAGGATAAATTTTGCAAAATTTAAGTTGCAACAATTGAAGTGAGAACAGTTCACAGAATCCTGTGAACCACACAATTCCTCTGTTAAACTATTACACTTGCCTCCACTAATTGGTTTTGGCTCAAGATAAGGATGAGATTAATTCTGCTTTGGAGACAGTACACTAGTGGCAACGTAGAGAAACCTACTCTAGGAAAGAGAGTGGTTATTGAATGACTGTTGTTCTGCCACTTAAAGCTTCCTTTTATTTTCTTATGCAAAAGTGTGTCTTGGAACAGTCCTATTGCAATTACTGGTCTCGTGAAATCAGACCAGTAATTGGAACTCATTAAGGAATTCACGTGCTGAATTGTGAAACTTTTTGACATACACTGATCTGATAGAAAAGGAAAATAGGTGTTACATATGGATCACTCTGAGTGATTAATGCTGGCCAAAGCAAAGAACAGCAGGTTGTGTTAGAAATACCCTTGTGCTAAGCAATGGATGATAGAGACAAGACTTGAGATTGAGAAGTGGGGAGGCTTTTCTAAAAATAAAAATTAGGAAAGATGGAAACCAATTCCAGCAATTATCTATCCAACAAGACAGGCTTAACCTCAGAAAAATGACAGGCTTTCATGGAAGTGGGTCTGCAAATCTCTGCCTGGTTTGTGAAGAAAGCAGAAAGAAGATGCTCATACTGGCAATTATGGGCATGTATGGACCAGCATTGCCCTCCTCCTATGCCTGACAGTGACTCAGGCCAGCAAGGTCAGTGGAGAAACTCTTGTGGACATCAGCCAGAGCCTGAATAGCCTTTGAGGGTTCAGTCCTGCTTAGACTGAGCAGAAGTGTCCTGCCTCCAAATGCCACTCCATTCCCCCTCCATACCTTTTCACGTACTATACCAGCTTTGCTCCCTGCTGCTGTAAAGACTTAAAATACTTCTTCCTTATCTCACACACTTCACATGTATGTAGGCAAAGCCACATGCTTTGCAGTAAGAGATGCAAAAATTTCTGTTATTTAATCACTTAGAATGTGATGACTCCAGTTTCATGGTCACATAATGGATTGTCTTTTGTCTCATGTTTTATGAATGAAATATTTAAAAAACCCATTCATATAAAAAATGCAACTCTCAACAGTATTTCCCTTCCAGGCTTGCTTGGAGCTAATTTTAGATCCAGCCACAAATTCCTGCTAGTTCACAGCCATCAGGGATGGTGGGGAGAAATCCTCCATCTGTTCCCTGACTTTCTAGTTATCCCTTTTCTGCCAAAGAAAGTGCTACTGATAGAGAGAACAAAAATTTCTCACTACCGCTGCAGAGAGGAGAGGCAGGACACACATGTAATGTTTGGGATGTTCACCTGTCACTCAGGTCTTGTAGGGCCTGAAGTTATTTTATCTCTCCTTCCAAGGATGGAGGGAAGAGCATTCTGTGCAAGCTGTCCTGCACCTCCCCATCCCATCCCATCCCATCACCTATGCTTCTTCTCTTTGCACTGTCACCCTGCAGAGCACAACTCATGAAGATGCTGCAGAAGAAACCATGCTCAAGGCACAATGATAACAAATACAGAGGTGTTATCCAGCTCTCCAAGAATGCCAGAAGGAGAACTTCAGACTTTAATCATGTGCATCCAACTGATTTTGGTGGGATTTCCCACCAGTCATACTTCAGTACATGTGCAAATGCCCACTGGATCCAGAGCAAACACAAACAACCCTGACACAGCTGAACCCTCACTTGCCCCAGCTACTGAAGACAGCCAAGGAGCAGCTGTGGCTGCAATACAAGCTGGCAGAATTACAGGGTGGAAAGAGTAAAACCATGTGGTGGCTTTGTTCTATTGTGGTAACACCAGCAGTGAGTAGGCAGGAAGGATGTTGAACAGCTCTCCCTACACATACATGCCTATTCAACACGTGAGTTGGCAAGATTTCCCTGTAAATTTTCATATACATTGTCATGATTTAACCCCAACCAGCAACAAAGCCCCACACAGCCACTCACTCACTCCCCACCAAAGGGATGGAGGAGAGAACCAACAGAGTAAAAGTGAGAAAAAGGGTTGAGGTAAAGGCAGTTTAATAGGAGAGCAGGAGTTTTGCATGCAAGGAAAGCAAAATAATGAGTTCATTCTCTGATCCAAGGGCAGGCAGTTGTTCAGTCATGCCAGGAAAGCAGGGCTCCATCACACATAGCAATGACTTAGAAAGGGAAAACTCATCACCTTGAACACCCCCCTTCCCACTCCATCCCCCCAGTTTATTGCTGGCCATGATACCATATGATCTGAAAAATTCTTTTGGTCAGTTGGGGTCAGCTGTCCTGGCTATGTCCCCTCCCAGCCCCCTGAGCACCCCCAGCCTACTCACTGGTGGGGTGGGAAAGGCCTTGGCTCTGTGCAAGCACTGCCCATCAGTAGCTAAAACACCCCTGTGTTACCAGTGCTGTTTCCATCACAAATCCAAAACAAGCCGCACACTAGCTGCTGTGAAGAAAACTAATTCTATCCCAGCCAAAATCAGCACACACCACAGTTTTCTGAAGAGTATTCCCACAGAACATCCTGTGCAGACACAAACACATTTGAGCTACAAGTAGGACAATTTACAAAAACATGATATGAATAAATCAGATCTGGACACCCTTGGCAATACCCATATATCTTCCTGGTTAATGGAGTTTTAAGAGTGGGAGGATTCTATCCTGGGACACATTGTCAGCGTTCCCATCTCACCAAATTACCTAACACCATGGGTGGCTTTCACTGTGATTTTTATTTGGTATACTATATCAAGGACATTAATAATAGTAGATCTCTAAATAAGCTATGCTTCTATGGCTGTTCAGATAGACTTCTGTGGAAATGTGAATTTCTTATTATTCCCCTTCGATTTTACACTCAGAGCAACATGTAATTATTTACCATACAGCCATGCTGTTTTCAGGTATTAGTACTTACTGGCATGTAAAACTATAAAAAATGCTTTTTCTCTCATCAGTGTAACATTTTTCCTCCAATTTCTGATCATTATAGCACCTGCTTCACAATACCCTAGATTTGTCATTCAGAAATCTGGTCAGCTTATTTTCCGTGCAAGAGAATAGCTTATTATCTTGCTTTAGGGGATTGTGATTCTATTTTTAATTAAAATAGATTTATTTCCTTCTGTTATCACTAGGTTCAGACTGCATTTTCTCAAAATGGATTCAGGCCAGAAGAAAATGTGGAAACACGCAATGAATCCTATTAAACCTGAGATAGTTGTTTTAGCTGCATTCACAAGCCAGTCTGGTTTTGAGGTTTAACCCAACTCTTGCAAAGAACATCCAGTTCTTTCTACGCTATACAATTCATTAAATGGCTTCAGATTATTTTTTAAAAATGAAAGGTGATTCTATTTCATTTTCAGTCATAAGAATATTTATTTTTTCAATTTGATTAATACATCCTATGGAACAGATCTTTGAAGACATGCAGCGTTCTCTGTTCTCATACTTCTCCCACAACTCTTACAGCTTAACTTTTCAATCAATGAAGAAAGTTTTTTGAAATGACAAGGATTTGAGCTTTCCCTGAACTTCTTTGTTTGGAGCAGGATGATAAGGACAGTGGAACAGAACAGCCTTGGAGCAGTAGATAAAGGACGTAATTTAGGCAAAGAGGAGTCATGCAAAACACAAGCAGGATGCCAGCTCAGTCTGCCAGGCTGACAAAGCAGAAGTTATGCAAAACAACAACATTATGCTTACCCAAAGTTGAGATTGAGGAACAGACACCTAAAAAGAACACCAGACTTTGAAGACAGACCCCAAAGAACCAAGTGAAGACTTCCAATAAAGGGTACACTGTGTAAAATAAAGTAATACACAAACAGCAAGTAAGTGGGCATAGACAATTAATATATAATCAGTGATGATCAAAACTCTATTTACCTGATGCTTGGGGAACTCATTTAGAGGAAGGATCTTCTGAGTGACCAGCATGCTGCAATAAACAATTCCTACTTTCTAATACTCAGAACTGTGTTAGAATGTTTCTATCTGGCTGATTTCAGTTCAGGATTCAAAGGAATCAGTGCTACGCAGACCCTTAGCATCAAGGAAAACCCCTTAGCTGTTCTATTTGAAATGTATGGAAAGAGGGCAGTGTCTTCACAATAATGTAGTTCTCCAATATTTGTGAATGTTGGGCTGATATTTAGACCTTAGTGAAGTAAAAGAGGTCACTTATTCCTGCTCCCTTGGAATTAGGATTTCAGACCTTCATATTAACCAGTAGTATACACCATTGAAAGCTTGATATTCTTAAAAAAAAAGCTCCAGCCTTTAATTTTCCTTCAAACCCAGTGACTCGTTCCATCTCGTGGCAGCACAGGCAGCCAGACACAAGTGAAGCACCTATTTTTGGCATTCTGCTGTTTCCTTTCTCTCCCTCAAGGATCTTGGCTGTTTTGCCCCAGCAAGAAAATTAAGGCAGGCAATGAGAGTGTTTATGTGGTGGCTCTAGAATTGTCCTCTTTTCTCAATATATCTGCTTGCTAAAGCTTTAGCAGATGAAAATTTCTTTATTCTTCCTTCCGTGAGTGACAAAAGGAGATCAAATGTTGTGACAAAGGATGAATACGTCATTTCAGGTGCAAGACTCTCAGCTTTGTGGCAGGATTTAATATCTCCTTCATGCTCACATAGGCAGCTGGCTTTTCAGTTTTGGAAAGCTGAGGTATCTGATCTGTTCAATAAGCAATTCAGGAATGAGGATTTCCTAGGTGGGATAGAGGAAGGCACTGTTCAAGTCCACACTGCCCCACTTTGTGAAGTGTGGCAAATCACACTCCTAAAATCCTCTGCAGAGATGTAAGGAAACCATTTGAGAGAGGCTGCTTGCTTACCCAGAGGAAGCACAGACTGATTTCCAGCCTTACAGCTGACAAAAGCTTTCCAGAAGCCTTTATGGAGTAGGTTCCCTGCAGGAATGTAAGTCCACTCTGAGACCTTAAAGCAAGAATGCTATATTAACTTCAGATGTGATGCCTTGCCTCATTTTACCATGTGTGCCAATTTAACTCCTTGTCAGGCTATGGGGAATAGCCACAGATGCTGGGCAATTAAAATCAAAGTGTACATGAGGTGAATATGACTAGTGGCTGGTTACTTGCTGGTACCAGGTGGGGCACATCATTTGACTCATGGTTCATTGACAGCAGCACTGTGGGTGCTGACACAGCCACCTGTTAACACCCTGCCTCCTATGTTTCCCATGAGTTCAGGAGCTGAACATCACAGACTGGTAAATTCTCCCCTTTCACAAACACATATTTCCACTCACAGTGGATTTTGTTGTGGGAAAGGATTTATAAGCCAGCATTTAGGACCATCTGGACAGTGTTTAACAAGAAGCTGAAGCTTATTTTATTCATTCAGGGGCTAGCCTCTTGGCTAGCAATTAGCTGCCAGGCTCCCTAGGTCTTTTTCCCCCTCCCTATCTATCATATGCTTTAGAGACTGATGCAATACATTAAGCACAGAAAAAGAAATCCCTAAGGTAAGTCATCTGTCTCACCTTACATATTTGTCCTACAGGCATAATCCTTACCTTCTTCACCCCAGGGTTAGGTACTGGTGTGTCAGACATTGGTGTACACAACTCCTCCTGCATCCATGCCAGAGCAGGCAGAAATACCCTGCAGCCATGATCTCCATCTATTTCAGACAAGTGAGAGGTTTCAAAACAATCTCCTGCTTTCCTCTTGGACACTCCCACCCACCCATCCTTTGCAAAAGATGTTGGTTTTCAGACAACTCCTTTACTGCACTGCCTTACCCCACGATTGCCTGTGTCCTAGTGGCAGGGTAGGAGGCAGAATCACCCAGCTCTGGGGGGCAGAAGAGTCCAATTTAGACTGTGATGAGCTGCTGGGGAATCATGATGTTGCCTCTGCAACAAGCTGACTCAACCCAGGAAACGTGGAGCTGCACTTAGGAGGCAGCAGCAAGCCTCAGTGGAAGGTAAAATATATTGGGATTTGACTGAGGCTGAGCAAAAGGGGCTATGTACAGTCAGGGCAGTCTTGCCTACTCTGGCAGAGCACCCTCAGGCTGTTTGCCAAAGCTGGGGCAGACATACCCACAGTGCACCTTCCTTTTACAGCACACCTTGTGCTCCACAAGCACTTTCATGCCTCAGCTTTCTGTATCCAAAGTACACCCACTCAGCAGGTCGTTCTGACAGACAAGCCCTTGTCGTGCCTCTGTCCTGCCCAGACTGATCCTGAGGGTACAGCACCCCTGAGCAAAACGAGACCTAAAGACAGACCCTGTCAGGGTTGCACAGAGAAGTCCATGAGATGGAGGGATAAGTAACAGACCACTCATCTTCCTCCTGTCTCTCCAGGAACAGAAAGCATTTTCCAAGAGGGTAGGGGTTATTCTTTCTGGTACATGCAACAAAGAGTCCATAGTTCAGCTTTTCAGAACTTCTTGAGCCAAAGACTTTAAAAGTCTTAGATAATAACTGGAAACTCCATTAAGAAACAAATCAACCAATATTTTTGTGACAAAGTTTGAAGTAGTTCTGCATTCAGAACCCCGTTTCTTCTTCTTTGAAATGGGCCCAATGCCTGGAAAATAATATCTGTAATTTAAGTCACTGAGTCATTAACTGCTCAACATTGTAGGTGTCTGACCCCTCTTGTTTAGGAAGAATTCTCAGTCTTGGCCTTCTCATCCCTTAGCAGGGCTTGGTTTTGTTTTGAGAGTGTTTTTTTCCATGAAAGAGAATTTCCAGAGAGTAGCTAAATTAACCAGGCCAGGAAGGTATGAATTGAGATACTTTTTGCAGTTGTGTAACCCCTGAGCCAGAAGATGTGAATGGGATTATATCTGCCTGAATCCCACCTAAATTCCTGATAGCTATGACTACATTTCCCCCCAAGGATGTCCTCCCTTCCATATCACTTGAACTGTGATGAACTCACTACAGACAACTAATAAACAGTCTAACAAATTTCTGGTTTTTCTGCCCATGTTTTTCACTTCCTTTCTCCTCAATAGCTCATTCATCATACCAATCAAGAAAAAAACCCCACAGAACTACTTAAAATAGTAGTCCAACCAGCATACTGGCTTTGCTAACATGTGTACTACATGCAGACTGCCAGTAATGAAAAGTGGAATTCACCTCATTAAACAAAGTTTACGAATTTGTTTGAGGATAATATATCAGTAGAAAAACAGATACATATTTGAGGCCCAAATTAAACACCAGTGTACAGTTCTTAAGTAACAGAGTCACTGTTACAGATACTGTTTATTAGCAACCCTAGGAAAACTCAACCAAAAGATTTAAAACACTGGTTTAACATTTAGTTCATCTGATTTAGTCCCTTACTTTTGGTGGTAATTCTTAACCTGTGCTTTAGAGGAACTACCATCCCCAATGTTGTAAATAGAAGAGACCTTCACATATTTGAGACAGAGAAACAATCAATTTATGCTCAAACAGCCTGTTATTTCTCCCATTGACACTTTAAATGTCTGTTGATTTGAGTGTGGCAGATGTAGAATGGCTTTTGTTGTCTTAGGGCCAATGTCTATCATTCCTTATTTCTTTTGGCATTAATGGAACTGCATTTGATAATACAAACTGTTCCCATCTTAGGAATCAGGTCTTATCTTATGTGCCAGATGTCAGGGCTCATGAAGGCAGCTGGAGACAAAGTCCATTCCTTTGCCTATAGAAGAAAAGGTCTGGCCCAAGAAGTTGTCACTCTATACTTTTGTTCAAATATTCAAGCTCAGTTTAAACATCACAGCTTGTATGTAAACATACAAGCACAACAGAAGTGAACTCCATGACTGAAAAGTTATGGAAGCAGGGAATTCCCTCCTTCTCACTGTTCTGGGCAGTATTGATGGGACTGCCTGCACCCCCAGGCCGTGGCTGGAGGGGCTGGATAACGGCCCTGTCCAGAGGCAGCAGGGATCATTAACACCTTGTACTTCTGTCAAGCTCTAGGATCAGTACTACAGCAAATCCTTTGTCATCCATAGAAGTGATTCTGGAATGAGAAGGAGAAAAAAGATGAAAGATATAAATTTAAAACTGCAGGATGTTTCTGGTGCTTCTATGTCATACAACTACACTCTTCCCTGTCCCCAGAGTTATCAGGCACCATAATAGGACTGAGAGCAGCCAGTGCTCTCCACAAAGCAGTGACACAGTTTTGCTTCAGTTATTAAGGAAATTCCTCTTCCTTGATGCATTTTGGCAGCAGCAGTCTAAGAAGACGGATGCTTCTGAGAAGAGTTGACCTGAATTCATGAAGTTGTTCTATGCTGTCCAAACACAAGTATATCTTATGTCTCTGGTATTAAATGACCTTTGGAACAGCACTTCAGATTTATCCCAGACTGACAGTAACTGACAGGCATAAACTACAGAAGGCTAAAAGGAACTTAAAGTGAAATAAATAGGCTCCTGATACTAAGAACTTGGTCTTGCTAAACAGAAGGTCTGTCATGAGTTCCTCTCCCATGCAGGACAGAGACCATAAGTAACAACTGAGTGAGACACTGCCCTTATCCCCAGTTTTCAGCATAGCTGAGTCAGTGCAGTTAGTGCATCCTGCAGTTAGTGCATCCTGCAGCACCCATGTGTCCTCTCAGTGGGGTAGGAAAGAAATCCATCTCAAAGAAATATGTATGAGAAATATTTGTTATGAAAACCTCTTCATTCAGACCTGCAATCCCTCCCTGCCTTTTTCAGAAACAAGCAACCATTTTAATTCACAGCAGTTCCACCAGCGAGATGTACCTCTGTTTTACAAGTCATACTTTAATGCAGAAAACAGAAAGGCATTCTGAGAGTTTTTCATGTGAGTACAAGACCTTTTTTCCATAAGGGTTCAATTTTCCTGGCTGCGCAGAGATTAAATCCTTGTTTTTTAAAAATACACCATGGCCATAACATCAACACTCATCTGACAAGCAGGAGATGTAAAACTGTAACACAGGATCTTGTGTCACATCCAGCCCTGCCGCTTTGTGGGCTGCCAGGATCAGCTGCAATGCCGGGGTGGGACAGGAACAGGAACATGCTGCAGTCTCTGGGATGCCTGGAAGGACATGGGAAGCACACAGGGATTCCCCCAGGGAAGGGAGAAGGGGGAAAGGGACGCCTCCCAGGAAATTTGGTGGTCATTGCAATGTCCCTATACATCCAAAGCAGTGCCATATCTCAACTTATTCCCACATCTTACATGGTTTTTGGACCTTCCTAATTTCAACACCTCTCTAAACACATGACCTATGGGGTGGAGAGCTCTGCAGAAAAAAACAAAATTTCTGAAAAGAAAGAGACCATTTAAGATAAAATATGTTAACCACATTTTTTGGTTTTAAGATGACAGCAAGGCAGTAAATACAGGTATTGTATGAGGCTACCTTCAGGAAGAGCTCTTAAAACATGTATAGTTCTGAATTATTTCCTCCAAGTTTTACACAGAAGAATTTTTCCTCTGTAAAAAGAGACATAATCAGCTTTCATGTACTATACTTTCTTTCCCTCCTTAGATTTAAGACATGCTTTTCAACTCACCAGTCCTGCTGTTTACTAGTTGCTGCCCTGTCTGGCAGTTTTTGCCAGACTGACTTCATTTTGAATTCAAATCCTCACTCAATTTTCACTACACAAATAAATTTTACCAATCAATCTAACCTGGTCCCTAGCCAAGGTGAGATGAATTAGTCACATGTAAATTAAGATACATGCACATCTGATGCAAGTCACTGCATTTATCTATAAATACTCTCCCCACTGGGGACCAAGCTTTAAGGGGTTGTCATAGAGGAACAGGGAAGCAGGGCCACAGAAGATGTCAGGACATAGCAGCAATGTTGACAATGGCCACAGCCTGCAGGGCCAGCACCACCACCAGCAGTCTTTGGGGTTTCTGCCATCTCCAGCATCAACCCCTTCTTTCTGTTGTAGGATTCAGCATCCGGTGTTAACTCTCATATGTCCTTTGGGGCAAGTACTGACGTACCTGAGGAGCCTTTCTACACCAGAAGAAAAAGCAAAGAACAAAAGACACCTTGTTTTACCTTTGTCTTGTGGGCTGATTTTGAGAAAACTCTGTTTTTCAGCAAATGCAGGGAGTGGTACATTTATGAACCAAAAACGGAGACAGGAGAGAGACGTCTGAGGTTTAAAAATAATAGGGAATTCTTTTCTCTGCTTTCTCCTTCTGCCATTTTCCCCGTGTCTGCTCTGAGTTTGGAATGAGCGCTGTGTTTAGCGCTTCAAGCAGCATTCATTGCTGCGCACTGCTATCTAGTGGTACAACCGCAGATGGTCGGGGCAAGGAAGGGTTAGCAGGTCTCAGCCCGAGTGCCACTGTTTTTATACTCTTAACATCTCTGTTATGACAAGAGAATCTTTGACCCTATAAATATTCCTTTCCCTTAAATAGCCAGCACACGTGAAAAGAATGTATTTAGTAAAATAGACCCATTGTAAAGTGTACTCCATATAATCTACATTTCACTATTTGTGAAGGAATTCTTTTCTTTTGGACCAATGTATGAGTCTAGCCCCATATGATTATGGAAGATGAAGCAAAAGGGTTATTTGAAAAGATAAGTTATCCTCCTTAGGAGGAGGGGTTACATGGTAGAAGAGAAATTACAGGCCTCTCTTCCTTAGTTATTGCTCCCTGAAGGAGCACCTGTGTTGGAGGATAAGAATAAAAGAGTGGCTGAGGTTAGAAGGAGCCTCTGGAAGTCATCACATTCAAACCCTCTGGACAAGCAGGGTCACCTAGAATCAATTGCCCAGGACCAGGTCCTGGCTTTTAAATAAGGATAGGAATTCCACAACAACTCTAGGCAACCTGTGCCAGTCCACAGACACCCTCAGAACAGAAAAAATTAATGTCAGAGGAGATGATTTATTTCTGCCCTGTGACTGCAGGGCCTAACCATTGCCAGCAGCAAGTGACTGAACAATCCCTCTGGGCTCTAGTTCAGAGAGGGAGAAAACAATGGCTTATAATCAGGGAGTGATACTGCTTGAGGTTCTTATCTTTATTGCACTGAAAAGAATAATCCTGTTGCTGTGGACAAGTCATCCCACATACATAATCTGAAAAGCACCAGACATTAATTGAACTAAGTTAGCAGTCAGGTCTTAAAGATGAGGACATCTTAAATTGAATTACCTGTCATAAATTTGGATCACTGTTATTTCTCAAACACGGGTTCAGGCTCCTGATCTGTATTACTGTAACAGCCACTAATCACCAGTGAGACATTATCCTACAACCTGTCAGTACAGATTTCTGCTTTTTTCTTGGGTATTAAATATACTGCATGAGCCATTGCTCTGAACAAGCTCTTCTTTCTCCTGCTCTGTGGTAGTAAATTATGAGGATTAATGAAACAATTGAATTTGTGGAGCCTAATCCTGTTTAATTAACTGTTTTTCTCTCTATATCCTCTGTTCCTCTGAACTTCTCCACAAACTCCCTTCACTTTCTGGGTGATAGGTATCTGGGTACTAAGGCCCTAGCTGCCCTTAGTAGCTTCATTGGGAAATTAAACAAGCTGTTTTCTTTTGCATACTTCAATGGGTAGGAAAATAGTTTGGAAATATAGTATGTCTTGTAATCTGTCTTCTGAAAATGTCCATCTGAAGATGAGCTGCTCTGTAATACTGGATCTGCCATGAGATATAATTAAACAGAAAAAAAACTTTAGAGGTCTAGGATGAACATCTGTTGAGTTAACGAGCTTCAGAGTGATTGTTCTGGAGGCAAATAAATTACAACCCTTTCACCTTACATCACAGCCATACCCATTGGAAATGGAAAAGCAGGCCTGAGCAAAGCACAGATTGAAGAGGACAGTATGAGTGGAAAGCAGCTCTGGCTGGGAAAGCTCATCTCCTTGAAATTCGAAAAAAATTGCCAGAAAACTCAGACAGGAGTAGAAGAAAACACATTTGCTCTAATGGAGGATATTGTAGGTCCTACCAAACTTATCTGGTAAAAGACCACCTATATATTACTTCTTCCTCCAACTCACACTTTTCCAACCCCTGCTGCAGTGGCACTGTGTGATTGTGACAGGATCCCTTTGATCAGACACTCTTTAGCTAGAGACAACTTAGTCCTTGAGCTTTTATCAGCTGAAGCTGCTGCTGACCATACCACAATAATACACGCCATGCCTTATGACTTTACCACAATACCTGCAGTATATCTGGAGTCAGCAGACTCACATTACTTCTTAAGGCTCAGTATGAATCCCCGGGTTGTGGAGAACACATACACACTTGAAAAACCTCAGGCCTCAATTTTTGTCACAAAATAATGTCATTAAAGCATTAAAACAGCTTGGGTCTGGTTTAGTGTCCTGTCTTTGGATGCAGCGTTGCACAGAAGAGACAGAAAATTGAATGATTAATTTTCTTCCTTCTGCTTTCCTAGGACTTTTACGTTCTCCCTTCAAGATTTTGAGACAAAAAAAACTAAACCAAACAAAAAAAAAATAAATTGTGCTGTTAAATGCACTCTTTAGATTGAACCTTTTGCTCAAGACACTGGTGCAGCTTGTTGTCCATCAGGTTCCCCAAGTCCTTCTTGGCAGAGATGGTCCCCACCAGGTCTCTCCAGCCTCTGCTGGTGCCTGGGGTTTTTCTCCCCCAGGTGGAGGACCATGCATTTACCTGTGTTGGATATCAGGTTCTTCACATCTGCCTACTTTTCCAACCTGCCCAGGTCCTTCTGATGAGCTCCACAGCACTCAGGGCAATAAGCTCAAAGCTCCTCTGAGCTTTGTGTCATCAGTGAACTTGCTGAGGAGGCATTGCCCCTTCGTCCAAGTCATTGATGAACAAGTTAATCAACTCTGGCCAAATACTGAGTAGTACAAGCTGAGGAAATTAAAACCTTAATCTCAGCACTCCACAGTTGAATTATTTGAAATGGAAGGTGCATATAGTCCCTTTGCTCCATTTGCTGACATGTTACAGATATTTGTCCTGCTGAACATTTATTCTTTGGAGCCCCTAAATTACATGTGTACATTGTGAAACACGGATCTGTCACCCAGTGTAGGAAAGCAGAGGATTAAGGCAGCAATGGCAGGTAATCCTGTGGCCTAAGCAGGCAGGAGAGCACATGTTGTTATCCTAATTACTGCCATGCCCAATTCACTGGGAAAACTGCCAGGGAACAGATTCAGAGTAATGCATCTGAGCAATGAATAAATTAAATAAACCATCCTAAGTACTGTAATTCATCCGAGTTTTGCCTGCAAGATGTTACTCAGCAATGTCCAATACAAATGAATCAGTGTCAGGCCTGCCTGCCCTTCCCAGGGGGGCAGTCATGAAATCCTTGCTGAGTCATTGCCTTGCTGTGGTTGAGACTAAAGAGTTCAGGATTAAAGTACATTATAGTAAAAATTTATTTTATGGAATTTGGTCAAAATTCTATTGTCAGCTACAATAGAGCTGCATTGTACAATGTGTGGTCACTCTGATGCTGCTCTGAAGTAAAAATCTACATTTCACAGCTAGAGAGGAGGCAGTATTTTCATCCTTTGAAAAACACGCCAGCTCATTAGAAACTCCTGACTTGCTTCCCTGCCATGCGCGTACTCAAAAGAGATTTCATAGTGAATAGTTAAAAAGATAAATCTTCACAAGCAATAATGGAGAGAACTACATAGATAGCACTCCAGTATCTCAATAAATGCCTGATTTCCCACTTGGGAAGAAAGGAATCTCTTTGAATGCAAGGGAGACTTTGAGGAGGAGGGACAAAGCTTGGGCAGTTTGTGGATTCATGTGGAACAGTTGAGAAATCACTTGGACTTTGAAATGCAGGAAAGGGGATTAATTTATCTTGTTTGAACTGAAAGCCCTAAAATGTTAGAACCTGGCCATTCAAAACATCAAATAACAAAATTAAAGGAAGAATATAAAGATTGGAAATTTGAAGATTTGTCGCAAATTCAGGTCACTTTCAAAGAGACCTAAATCCTTGGCAGAGAGCAAACTAGTGTTGCATGTTAAAATTTAGACAACTGCCATGCATTTGAAGTGAATCGATCTATGATAATAGCTGCCAGTTGGTCAATAGTTACATCAGTGTATCATACAGCTGTGAAAATTTTCCACCATTATGTTGAAAAATATCTCTGTAAAAGTAACTTGTTTGACTAAAACATTCTCCTGCTATCATTTCCTTCACATGGTAGACTCTTGGATTTATTTACAAAAGTGAAAGCCAGTAATTATTTTGTTTGTTAGTTTAACTTTGACAAAAAAAAACCCAAACAAACAACAAAACAAAACAAACAAACAAACAAACAACCCCCACCAATATAGAATAAAACAGAATGGAACGTGGAAATCATTTTGTTAAAACAAAAGCACAACTGACCTCTAGTGGCCGCTTGTAAAAATTAAAGTTGCTGAAATACTCCAAGAGGAAAAAAAACCCACCACATTTTTCTGATTAAGTCTTCAGTATGGATTCAAAGATTCTTTTTTCCTCTGTTTCCCTAGGAAGTATGACTTTTACTGAGGCATTTCTTTGCCAGTTTCAGGTCTCCTCCAGATAGCTTCTTAGAGTTATGCAAGAAAGATAAAAAAGATAAACTCAAATGATTGTTTCTTTTAAGCAATTTTTAACTGCAAGTTTACATTTTTCCACATTTTAATTTTTTTTAAAAGTGCTTTTAAAAGTAGCTGTGCTGAATAATTTATTAGTTTGGTAGCACATTTATACCTCTGCCTCCTGATACCCTGGGCCTATTGGATCAGGTGGGTACAGCTTCATTTTTTAACATACAGTGAAATGAAGTTCTGCGTTTTTAAGTAGCCATCCCAGACTCCTAAGCCCTTACACATGCCCTGGATAGGGCTGGAAGGGCATGGTGTAAACAGCAACCTACAGCTGCTTTGCTTAAGGAGGAGCCCCAATTGCCTTACTGCCTTGGGAACAGCTTAATCTCTTACCCAAGTGAGGCAAATGTGGCTCTTGTACCTCCTCTTTTCTTGCTCCCCACCACCTGTCCACTGGGCAGCACTGGCGTGAGAGCCTCTGGGATCCCTCCTCCATGGCCTTATTCCTCCTGCTCATCACCTCACATCCAGGCTCAAGAGACTGCCATGAACACCTTATCCATCCAACATTTGATGTGAAGATGTCTCAAGTGATTCAAGATTTTGAGGTTTTTATTCTTCCTGCAGAGGAGATGGGTTTCTTCATAAAAACTTCCTTTGTTCCTTGGAAAATGCTTGTGTGGAGAGCTTTTGGTCAGCCTGTCTCTGGTAGTTCAGCAGGTCCCATGGCTCCCATCGCTTCTGCAGTGTGTCAGAGCCATGAGAGTGTGTGGGGCTAAAGAGAGGAGCAAGCCTGGCCATGGAGAGCCCATGCATGTATGTGCACGTTATCCAATGTGTTGTGGGCAGGAGAACAAAGGCTAGCTCAGCTTGGAGAAGCGCTTCAAACCACCTGTGTTCACCCTGCTTTGACACCCAGTTGGACCAACAATCAACACAGTGGTGTGGCTATGGTGGTCTAAGAATAGAAGCAATTCCTTTGGGAAAAGGTAGTTACTATTATTCAAGCAGCTGAGAAACTGGTGCACTCAAGAGTGTCTCTGCTTCTTCCAGCTCTACCACTTGGCATTGTAGCATACTTTCCCCTACTTGGTTTCTGTTTTCTGGGCATCGACAGGGATCTGTGAATAAAGCATATAATTCCTTGAGACCTCCAGAAGGGTCACTGGTTTCTCTGGGTGAGGTCGCCAATGCTGCTGTCTCTAGGTTGAAGACTGTGCATGTTGGGACATTTGTACTTCACCACACAGCTGGTCAAAGCCAGTGTCTGGCTCACAGGTGCCTCAGATGAGGGTGCTTGTGCTGCTGCTGGCAGTCACCTGCCCTGGTGACAAAGCAGCACAGGACAAAGCCTGCAAATGACCTGGGTGGGCTTCAGACTGAGCTTTAACTGAGACCCTTGCAGGCTGTCAGCAGGCACCCTTTTATTCCTATTGACATTCTTAAAAAGCCAAGACAACAGAAGTTTTTGAAATGGAGCCTAGATGCATAATATTTTTCTTGTAATTCAGTCTCAGAAATTGCACTGGGCCTGTACAGGCTTCCAAAATGCTGAAAACTTGTATTGACGTGTGTTTGAGAAGTTCCAAATCAAGTCACTGTAATACCATATAAAAATAGCTAAAATGGAAAATCGTCAACAGAAAAACTAGAGCACTAAATGATCTATGTTATTATTCCCATAGTGATTAACATACTGCATTTTCCCAGCCTGTTGCAATTTATTAGCCCATGTTCTTCTGTATCAGTATCAAATATTATTTCATTATAAAAACTTGTGTGCCTGTTAACAAAAAAAAAATCCAAATTAACTGTCAACATATGTTACTTTCACTTTTTCAAATTAGAGTAAGCAAACTGGCTCTAATTAGTTTCCTGATTAATGAGTGCATGGTAAGCAAGAGAATTACATTAAGAACAATTTCCAGTTTACACTGGTTAGGAGGAGGTAAAAAAATAATTTTTCAACAGGGATCAAATAAATCTACAGAACCCCATTTTTTTACAATGCTGTGAAAATATGCAAGGCATCACATTGTAAATTGCTGGTTAGGTCACTGGAGCAGGATGAATAAATACTCTTTGCCATATGAAATTGGCTAGTTAAATGAAGATCACAAAATTGTTTGTTGCTATATAAGGCTCATTTTTGTTATAAAAAGAGCAATTTTAATTTACAGGGGCTTAAGGCAATTTTCCATCTAATTTTATGTTTTATAATGTCTGCTAAAACACTGGTGCCTTATTAGTTTGTGTGGTCGAATATATATTGTTTCCAAATTTCAAGGCTATTGATTTATCTTGACCAAAGCAAAACAGGGTCACTTTTTTTCCTAAGTTCTAAGAAAAATCCACGTAGATCACATTAAAACAACGAAAGTAACTGCATCATAGACATATCTCTTTTTTGTGACCAATAGGGAAACAGTCTGATTTATTTGGGTATGAGTAATGACAAGTTAACTTCACTGGTCAGAACTATAATCCTTCCCATACCATTTTTTGCTGTGCAATTCACTCCTAAAAACCTTAAACTGAAGTGAATTGAATGGCTGTTACAACACAGGAACAGCTGGATAGACACACAGCATGATTTCTTGAACACCTGAGCTCTGTTTTCTCCAGCAAAGGTCCTGGCAGCCAGGTCAGAGGGAGCTTAAGGCTTCTCATCCTGGTCCTCTGGATCAGAGGCTTCAGTTTCCTACCACTACCCTCTCCAACATCCATAGTGAGAGGATAATGGCTCTGCCCTGTATCCACCAGCCCAGCCCTGGACAGCGTTGGCCTTGTTACCACCTCTGCCCACAGAGGCAAGAGTAACCTAAATTCTTCTTAATGGATCCCTTGGGGTGGATTAGAGAGAAACCACACTGGATGATGGCTGTTCGTAAATATGTATATGTATATGTTGTACATTTCTTTGTACTGGTACTGCACAGGAAGGAGGACTCTCACCAAAAGTTTGCAGACATCTCTGCCTTGCTTTCGTTTAGAACAATTTAGTTGCAATGGAAAGCAGGAATGTAGCTGTTTTAATCAGCGTTACCTGTAGTAATATAGGAATACAAAAGCATAAAAATATTATTTAAGATAGGGAAAAGAAAGAAAGGATGAGAGTAGGAAGATACTTAATCACCACCACTGCATCTTCAAGGAGGCTTGATTGTTGCAGTTTAGATGTCCATTGGTCAAAGTGATGGTCTTGATCCATCTTGATCTGCAGGAATTAGGAGAAGAAGCCCTCAAAACCAAAAGTCTGAAGGGTTAAAATAGGGCTCAGGTTGGCTGGGAACCCCCAGGTTCCTCCCCTGGGGGGGAGCTTTCAGTGCTGTGGTGGAAGGCTCCAGAAATGAGTCAGGGGGTGTTTGGGGGCTCTTTGATGCTTTGTGACACCTTCTCAGCTGCACTTCAGCACAGCTGAGGCAGTAATGCCCCATCAGACCTCTACGGGGGGTGTGGGGGGATTTACAACCAATCAGTTGTGCAAGGCAGAGCAATTAGCATGATAAAATGCTAATGAGGCCTTGCTCCTTATCAGCCTCAAAGCCCGAAGAGGTTTGTAGCCTCCAGGCAGTGATAGTTCACCCCTCTGCCTTTACACAGACCAGCCATTACACACCCTAAAACTCAACACCCTAAAACTCAACACCCAAAAATTCACCTCCTCCTTCGAGGAATGCAAACCTGGTCTCAGTTAAGCACCTTGGAACCTCCACAAATGGGTAAATGAGTCATTAATCTTTAATAGTCCAGTCTCTCACACTCTCCACTGCTCAGGAGAATCGATCATCTCACTTCTTGGTCATGACACCATCAAGAGGACAACAAGCAAAGCATCAGCCCTCCACCTACAGGCCAAATCACTCTGAAACCTTGATCATTTATATATCTTATCTAGTCCAAAAAGCAGACAAGTTTCCAGACAGATGCTTTTTTCTCTCAGTTGCATTATTAACACCTCTTTCCCTGTCCTTTTTTCAGACACAGGATCCCCAAAAGACAAAAATATGTCTAGACCATTTGTGCTTCTTCTCTACTTCACCATGAGATATAGAGGACAAGGAGTGATGGATTTGTGGTTGGCTGGGACTTTATGACAGATCTAGTCTGACAATACAGCCACAGTTTCTAATCTTTTCCTTTTCTGAGTCCATCTGCACAGTGGCAATTCCACAACCTAGCTGTGGCTCTCTCAGCCCACTGTACACACTGAATCAACTCAAAGAAGGGATGATCTCAGAGACATTTCTTCCAAAGACTTTTCCAGATTATGTTTCTCAGCAACTGGTATTGTATTGCCTTTGCTCCAGAATTTCTCCAGCTTCATAAACTTCTGTTCTTCCTTTCTGCATTCACCCCAAATTTTTCTTCCTGTCGTCAGCTGTTCTTACTGCCTTCTCTCTCTCAGGTGTGTCACAACCTTTTACCCCAAGTACATCCAACCTTCATTTAACTCAACAGTTTTATTTTCAGGTCACAAGATTGTGTATTCTGAATAAAGAATTTTTTTCCTAGTGTCAGTGAAATGGGCAAGGTGAAAGTTTGAAAGCAGCCAGGGCAGACCTGTGTGTCATTATCAGTGCTGCAACAGGCTCATCTGGAAGATTCAGTGAGAGACATGTTCTCAGAACTTAGTAAAGTCAAACCATATTTATTTTCTGAGTAGTGAGAGCCTTATGTCAGGAAGTCAGGTAGCACTCGTGGGAGGGGATAATAGCATGCATATTAGAAGGGCCAGTAAGTCTTCTTCCATCCTTTCAACTTCTCAACAGATGCTGATGTGGAGGGGCAAAAAATATCTTTTCCTGACCCAGCAGCCCTGTTTTGTTGTACATTTCTTTGTACTGGTACTGCACAGGAAGGAGGACTCTCACCAAAAGTTTGCAGACATCTCTGCCTCGCTTTCACATTAGTCTGAACTTACGTGTTGCTGAAGAGTTGGAATTGGAAACTGGCTTGGTACAAGGTGGCAGTGGCCTGGTGAATGCACCTTTCTGCCAGATGGGTTTGCTGAAGATGTGAACACCATCGAGGAAAAATGGATCTGGGAGAAAGATGTAAGACAGAGACTGTCTGAGGTGGACTGGCTGTTTCTAGCTAGTCAAGGACAAATGCAAGTTCTGTGTCCAAGCAGGAGACACCTCCATCATCCCTTCCCTGCCCAGAAGAGCCCCACAGCTGCACTGTCAGTATAGTAACACATGATAAGTGCTGTCCCACAAAAAGAATGAGCTCAGGTAAGATGTCCTTTATAGACAAAAATTGGATTAATGTGATTATCCTAATATGAAGCTTTAGCAAATATTTCAAGTAATTATCTTTCCTTTCCATGATCACACAAAAAAAAAAAAATCACATAAACATTTTCAAAAAACCTTTATTTTTTAAGCTAACCAGGATTTCTGGTCATAAAGAATAATGGCAAAGGCAAGCGTTTTTTCCTTTGCATGAAAATTCTTGGAGCAGCATGCAAACAGACCTTCTTGTGGTATTAATATTGCCCCATTTATGCTGAAGCTATGCAAACAGAGACATATAAAACTGTGCTCCTAAAAACTTAGGTTGCCAATAAATATTTTTACCACTTTTAATTTATACTGTTTGAGACTTTGCCCCCTTGCAGAAAAGTGATCCCAGAATGCAAGCTAAGTTATTCTGAGGTTACTGAAGTTATCAGACTTTTAAAATAAGGATCACTCATGTTCCTCTGAACTTAACCTGTTGATTCTTTGAAAAGATTTGACTTGGCAGTTTGCAAAGCTTCATGTCATGGACTAGTGACAAAAACATAGAAGTTTTAGCTTGAATTGATAGTAAGCAGCCTTGTTTACTGCCTCAGGAGATTTGAGTTCCTATTTTGACCTTACTCTTGCAGCAAATATTGGGTGTATTTTCACAAGGTTACCTCTCTAGCTAGCTGTCTTGATATCTCAGTACTAAAAAGTCTCAGTGTTAAATATATTTAATGTGCCTTGCTACATAAAGATACCAACCTGTATTCCATTAAAACAAAAACATAGCTTCAGGCATCCTTTACAAGCTTACAAGTTAATGGAAGTTACAAATTCTCGCCACAGTGAAAAACTGGTGTGAAAAACCAGCATTTCTATTCTGGTGCCTGCACAGTGCCTGCTGGATTTACTATCTAATTTTCACAGTGCTTAAGGTGATATTAATCTTTAAAAGGTACAAGCTGTGCCTCAAATAGCTGGCTTATATGTAAGAATGTGGTTTGAAGTAATGAACCTGTGCATTTTAATTTTTTTTAAGACTTTTGGGTTCAAACTCCAAAAATTTTATCCATATTCAATAAGAGGAGAAAAAAGACAACTGAAGTTCTCACACAGTGCTTGAATATGTGAGCTGTGGAATTCAAAGGAAAAACAGAAGATTGTGACACAAGCAGAGTAGCTTGCAACTCAGTCTGCCTCAGGGGTTGCTGAAAACTAGTTCTGAGATATTATATTTGCAGTTAAGTGAATAGAAAAAGTTAGAGAATACTTAGAAGGTCATGGGCAACCTGACTTCCTTCATTTTTGAGTGTTTGACTCAAAAAAAATTTTGACTGTTCTTTTAGACACATATGTAAATGCTCACACTTCTACTGAAGTGTAGATTCCATATAGTTTTCATTTGTGTCACTTCTTCATTTTACAAGATTGATAATTATGGCAATTCTAATATTATCTATTCTAGTACTAGTTATTTACTAAAGAAACCAATTATTTTTATTTGGAATTTGCTTTGGTTTTAAACAGCATTCAAAGCACTGATGTAGCTCCTAACTGACTGCTGCTATAATTTTGGGACGTAAGCCCATAAAACTTCACCCATTGGCAAGCCTCTGATCTCCTTTCATTCTGAAATTCTCCTCCTTGAGATGAAAACAAAGCAGAAATATTTGCAATTATAATGTCGTAAACTTCTATTTGCTTGTTACATGTTTTCAGCTCTCAGCCTGGAACTGAGGATGATGGATTGAAACCTGCCAGCTTGCTAATGAGGCAGCCTCGCCTCGGGGAGGGGAGAAATCTGGGCAAACAGGTACAACAACTGCGAATGGAGACAGCTGCAATCAAAGCATCTTCTCTGAGGACCTGGTATCCTGGGGGTGGAAGTATCCAGCTGTGGGCACCTCTCAGCTCTGTATAGTCAGTACAGGGCAGCTGCAGGGCCCAGGGAGTTACCTCTGTATCCCCCAGAGCGCCAGTCATGGGTGCCATGAACAGATTCTGCACACCTGTTAAAATGTGCCCCGGTGATGGGAGTTTGCATCTATCCGCAAATTTTCTCAGACCGGGAAGAGTTTTGTGCATACACATGGAACAAAACAAAACAAAACCAAAATTTAGCAAGAGAGAAAGTAAAACAACATAAGAAAAACAGGCAAAAACAGAAAGGCAGTGGCAAATGTCACTGTTCAACAAAGCTCAGTTTTGATGAAGGTCAATGAAGTTGGTTGGCAATTAGCCTTTGGCTGTGTGAAGAAAGCACTTTTGAGTAGTTCTTGCATTATTCTGCAGAGGTTAGTGTTATACACACTCCCAAAGTCCTCCTATGCCACCCAGCTTGCAAGCATAAAGCCAGGAAAAAATTTTACTTTTTGCCAGTTGGCTATATAATTTTCAGTGGCCAAAAGCCAAGTAATTGCTAATTGTTATTGCAGTGAACCTGAAAACAAAGCTCTTGGTATGAATACTTGGACTGTTTGTTATATTGCCCCTTGAAATTCTTCAGGAAGTGCCATGAAGTGCAGCTCACACCCACTGCTCCCCAAAAGGATGAACTGGGTGCCTGTATCTGCACACAGCACCTGGTCTGCAGCCTTGCTGAATATTTTCCAAAGGCTTTCTACAGCTGAGATTAGCTGTCTGCAAAGAAATTGTTTTTTAGGTACTGTGCATGCTTAGAGTATTTTCCAAAAATAGAGCATTTGTAGGTCCATGGAGGCCCCAGCAAATGTAAGAGATTGTTATTTAGGTACTGTGCATGCTTAGAGTATTTTCCAAAAATAGAGCATTTGTAGGTCCATGGAGGCCCCAGCATATGTGTGTGAGGGGAGAGAGCTGGTGAAAGGTGGAATTGTTTCAATAGTAAGGGAGATAACTCTATTTACTATTTGTGGAAGAAACTCCTGAGGCAAGGAACAAGTCTTTGTTGGGTATTTGTGTAGCAGCCAGCACAGTGGAGAGCTAATCCATGACAGGGAAAGCTGTGCATTTCCATCATTCAAGTAAATAATAATGGTTATTTCCAAAGCTGACTGAACAGGCACAACTGCAGCACTTGTGCTCACCCTGTGAGTCACAACCACCTAAAGTTAACACAAAGAAATTGTGTCTAGGATCATTCTTATCCCTCCTTCACACAACCCACTCCACAGGACAGCAACACTGAAAAAAAAATTGCTTCTATGTGAATTTAGACACATTGATAGGCACCTCCATGAGTGCTTGGTTTCCACTTAGTTACAAACTGAAGGCAGATCTGTGAACCAAAGGTTTGTTGCTATTAGTTATGTTCTTCCAAATACCAATTTACTGTGTCCCCATCAGCTCCCTCTGCTGTGCCACGAAACATCTAGCAAGGATACAAAAGGTAAGCATCAAAGGGTGCACTTAGTCCCAGCTACGCTTGTAGCCCCCATAAAGGCACCAAGCAAATACACAAATTTCTCAGACTTCTACCTGCTAATGGTTTTCCCCTGGGGTGTGTCACTAGCTGCAATGGAAAGAGGAAAAAAGATAAGGGACCTTGTGTACTAGAATTGGGGGACAGTACGTCGGAGGCGAGCAATAAGTAGTGGAAATGGTGAACTTTGAAACAAAGAGACAAAGAAAATCTTGTATATTTGCCAGCAAAAGAAAGCTGTGGTGAAAACCATCTGGGGATGCTTACTCACAGTGAATCACCCTATCTACAGTCCCTCAGAAGAATCCATACCTTTGATTTTATGACCAATTTAACTATTTATTTGTTACGTGCTAATGCCTAATATTGTTTATGCAAACATCAGTCGTGTTCCACGATTACATAAAGCCTTTCTTTAAAAATTGTACTTTACAATATCTGCCAATTGGATGGGCAAATATTTTATCATTAGAATATGCTATAATGGATTTAACCTTGTGCATATGTCACTAGAACACAGAATCAGAAACGGGATCCAACTGCACCGTTGGTTTACAAACACATAGTGAGACATTGTCCTTCCTCCAACGCAAATTTAAAACGCTGATCAGCAAATACTTAGGTAAGAATTTCTACAAGCAATAGTCTAATTGGATGTAAAAGGATGGCTCTTGTGTTAGGTAAATAGTCTGCACACATTTGCAAGATCAAAGCCTTACTTAGGGCATTTCACACGTCGTGAAAAACACTGGGAGATAAAGAGAAAGAAAGGCTGAGCACAATAGTGAAAGAAACATGACACGGCACGTTAACATAATAAACTGTTTTGAATGCAAAGGTGTCATTCTAAAAACTATTAATGATGTTATTAATCTCCATAGCAGATATGTCTACCACCTTTTGTCACTCATTATTCAATTTAATAACACAAAGAGGAATATATTAGAAACGAAAAGGGATTGTCACTGAGCAGAAGCAGGAGAGGGAAATGTCTTTCCTTCTCCAGAAATTGCTGAAGGGCCGATCTCTGTCATTGCTGTTACTGTTGTTATGGAGAACTGAGCAACGCTCAAGACATCGACCAAGTTCAAATCACACGGGACTGGAAGGTGGTCAGTGCTGCTGTCCCCAGCCCTCCACCCTCATCTTCAAGGGCTCACAGAGCCACACTGCCTCTGGGAAAGCCTTGGAGAAGTTCTTCCTCCCGGAGAAATAGATCTTTCCCAAGCTCAACTGCCGCTTTATGCAGAACCCTTGGTGCAAATATATCTTAAATTGTGTTTTGTCTCAAAACTGTTCTTGGCTTAATTTGTACCCCCAGCTACTCCCTCTCCATTCCCTGTGGTAACTTAGGTTATACTGTCATCCTCAAGTACTCAAATATTCTTAGGTATAGAAAAAGTAGATTAATCTGTGATCTTAAGATGAATATGTTTAGAGGTTTTTAGCTGGTCCTTGGATTTCTGTTATGTCAAGAAACCTATTTTTGGGTTTATCTTGGTAAATAATAGGACCATGAGTTAACCACTTAGTTTAGAGAAACTGCAAATCTGCTGTAATATTTCTTTGGGTTTTATGAACTTAGAAAAAATACTCAATATAATCAACTTTAGAAACAGTGCTCAAGTAATTTGACAAAATTACCTGAATCAGATGTCTAAACACCCATACACAGGAGCAGAGAAATTTCATCATGGTCACAGAAATGTGTCTGCTGCAGATCTTGTTGGAAACACCCATTCATATAGGAATTTTTAAGGTTTTCTTTACTTCTGCTAGTATTGTTGTAAACCAAAACTCTTAAGATATGTGGAAAACACATAGCAAGATGCAAGAGAGCAAGACAAGTGGATGTAGCAAAATTCAAATAATTACAACTTCTCTGGAAGATTCATTCAGTTGTGGATTTGATAATACTAGTCAACTAAAAATGCCTAACACTTACATTGTATAGTACTTTTTCTGAATGGCTTTACAAAGACTATATATTATATATGCTATATATATTTCTGGTTTCATTTGTATTTTGCAAACATGACCATTCAATTAAAAATCACAGTGAAGTGGGGTACTTGAAAGCATTTCTTCAACAGAATTTTATTGCCTAGAAAGAAATGTATTCAGGTCAGCAAATAATGAAGCTTGAATGGTTTTAACAGTTACTGAATTCTGCTAGTAGCTCCCATTGCTAATGCAGGCCTAAAATCATCCACTGTTATGATTGTTCACTGGGCATTTGCCAGTAATAATACATGTTTTTATTATATAGTTTTAGGGCACACCCCAAAACAGACTTCAGCATATGAAGAGGCAGAGGAAGGCTCACAGGGTAGAAGAAAAAAGTCAACTCCAGAGAAAATTCTAAGAATTGTATTTTCTCTAAGATAGAGTGTATTTATTTACCTTTAGCCAGTGATGTCCTGGTCAGTGAGTGTAAGGTAGCACAAGGCTGACTTTGTAAGTTCAGAGAGGAATCTCAACTTTTAGGCAACCAGAAAACTGATAGGCCACCTTGCAGAGATATTTGTGGCATGCAAGATTGTGCCAATAATTCCTACAGTGCCACAGAGGTGCTGCAGCCAGGCTTCCTGGAAGATCTGTCCAGATCTCACAGAGGACACCTTGCACCAGAGCCACACTAGGGAAGTGTTTTAAAACACAGAAGCAAGTTCCCCTGTGCTCTGAGAGCCTGGGATTTGACATGGAACCACCTTTTGTCATAAAAATGTGTTCTTCAGTTTCAGCTTTCCTTCCTTAAAAATGTGTTTCCTTCCTTAAGAAAAGCTTTCTGACTGAGAAAAAGTTTGAAAACATCTGAGCAAGAGAAGTGCTCCTGAGCCATGACTGCAGCCTCAAAATCTGTTGTTTCCTGTTATGTCCTATAACTCAGCAGTTTGGGCATCAAAGTGACTCTTTGCTCCAGGCAGATATCACATGGGTTTTTTTCTGTCCCCTTCTCAGTGAGGACTTGCCTCTTGCTGTTCCCCTTTCCCCACAGAGAGAAGTCAACTGGACAACAATGTTTGTACTTTTATGTTTTATGGAGATGGGCAGCTGTGTAACAGAGAACCAGCTATTATGCCTTTGACAGAGACCTTTCCCCTGGTGTAATTATAATTACCTTGCATAGCTAGGGTATAATTACTGTCTGGATAATGCCAAAGTGATTAATGATCATTCTTTCCTTGTGAAATAACATTTTTACAATTGCTTTTAGTATCTGAAAAGTAAAAATTAGATCTATATTTCATTGTTTTCTAATCTTGTTTTCTAATCTAGCTCTTCTTGGACTTCTAATCTTAAAAGCATATCAACAGCAGTGTCTGGATTTTCAATCTTGGTAGCAGCCATATCTCACTATTTCCAGACACAGCACAACATTTTCAAATGTAGATTTTAAAAAAATCTCAACCTTTCCTACAGAAAAGGTTGCCTGGATCTTCAGCACTGCTGCTGTTAATGAGAGCTGTTCCTGCAGAAATCTCTCATGACAACTCCTTGTGAGACTCTGTTTCACAGTAAAATTTCTTGGACTTTCCTGCAGTGGGTAAGGCAGAACACATGGAAGGCAAAGCCAGAATGGAAATGCCAAGGGTGGGTTGCACCATACTGTAAAATGAAGAACAAAAATATGAGCTATGACTTATGAGGGTACCTGAAACCCAGGAATCCCTCACCTGGCTGGTCATGTCCTTCTGCTGTGACTCAAAGAACCAGGTATCGAAAAGCTTTCAGCATCACTGTTTAATACTTTTTCAGAGACTTTTGATCTTTCTGTTCCTGTTTATCTCTTTCTTCCATGGGGCTGGGGTGGGGGAGATTAGGAAATTAGATTTTCCCTCTTTTACATTGGTGGGAATAAATGTGAGGGGATTAAGAAGGTTTTTCACCTCCCCTTCATACCTCATCCAGTTTAGCTAAAAGAATTGTTCCACTTGTAAAAACTCAAGTGATTACTAACACACCCACTAATTCTCAGATCATCTGAGACATTCGTTAGAAAAATCAAAGGTCTTTTCTAGCTGGGAAGAGAAGTCTTTGCATAAAGTACTAAAATAGAAGCACTCTGGCATTCTGCAACCCTTTGTAACAGATCATTATGCAGAGACAGACCGGATTCCAAATTTTCTACAAAGCTAACAATGTTTTACTGAAGAGAAGACCAAACACAAAATTCCTGAAACATATAAGTAGGTGCTGTCTTTTCCACAATAAAACATTTCACATATTTTGAAGTTTTTTCAAGTTTTGTGACTTATTTTTGTGTGCAATGTGAAAGAAATTTCTTTTTTTTTTTTTCCAGATCCATCAGATTTATTTTTTTCTTCTTCCTAAGAGTTCAAGTCACTGTTGTTCCATGCATTTCCCATTCAGCTTAAGATGTTTAGATTTCTTCTTTTTCTTTTGAATTATGCTGCTTTGCTTTTAGGTATCAACACCTCTAAGTTTGCCTTGGACTGTCTTGTATTTAAACATGTGCTGTAGGAAGGTGTCAGGCAATACAGTCAAAGAAAAAATGCAGTAGAGTACAGCAGATGACTGAACACCCCTGAACTATAACAGCTCCCACCATGAACTTCCATTTGTTAACCCATTTTTACTTTATCACTGGATTGTGATTCTGCGTCCACATGCTTCAACTGTTCTGACCTCACTGAGTAACTTAAAGTAGGACTAGATAGCACGATTGTAGTGGTGTTAGCACATAATGTGTCAAGTGCTGCCAGCAGAGTTTTTTCTTGCTGATATATTATCCTGTTCAGCGGGACCCTAATTCTGGGGCAAATATACTCTGTAAACAAATCTGCCTAAACACAAGCAACCCCACAAGATAATGGACACACTAATAATTATAATAATTATAATCCATATGATCACACAAGGTGGTGTAATTCAATACACAATTTTACACATAAAATTATATTTTAGCTATGGAAATATGAGGGGGAATTTATATGGTTTCCTATCAGCTCCTGGTTTATCATAGGCATGGCCTCTGATTTTCCCTCTGCTTGCTCTTCTGTTCATTAGCTACAACATAGGGAAAGTGCTTAAAAGCCTTCGAATATGGATTTCTGCCTTCATAGCTGCTTGATTCCAAATGAAATGTCTGATCTCTAAGTCTTCTGAGGTTTCAGACTTGTGAAGTATCTCACTTTAGCAGCTGCACCCATAAAATTGCATATAGAAGCAAATTATTAGAGACCTGAATCTTTCCCTACTTCCTCATGAAAATTCTGGAGCAAAACCAGTCAGATTGATGTGTTGCCATCTTCCCAGCTGTTTCTTGCCACCATTGTAACTGTCAAAGGAATCCAGCATAAAGGTACCTGTGGGAATTGTAGGGAAATCTAGTGGGATAAACTATGCTAAACTTGTGTTGAAGTGGATTGGTGAGTGGATTTTTTCTTCTTCTATGATACTGATAAGTCCTTTTGATGTCCTGTTGCAGAGCTTTGTGCTGAGCAACGCTTCAGTTGCCCAGGCGTTCCCATAGCTCTCCAAAAGGCTACTGCAGGAAACAACAGTGGCAGACACAGGCTCCTGCTTCCAGACATGCTCATATAAGTGAGCAGAGGCTGAATTGAGCCCTTTTCTTTCCTTCTGGTTTGAGATTAGGAAACTAACTCACCATGGACAGAGAGGCGAGAGTGCACAGAGGCAATTAATACCAACACCCCAAATCATCACCCTTGCATGGTAACCTAATGAGAAGAAGGGCAAGCAAAATGCCTTAGCTTATATTTAACTAGAAACCAAGGAACCTTTTAAAACTACCCCTTTGAATTCCATAGCAAGGACATAGCTAGAAAGTGTTAGCAGAGAACAGCTGCCCATGGCCCCAGACTCTGACACTTAATAGCTTTTTCTGCTAGGTACCAGCTCTGTTCTGCCAGCTTCCCTCTCATTTTCTTCCAGGTTTTGACAAAAGGTCTTTCCCTCTAGCTCAAGCTTCAATTTTCCCAGCAAGTCAGTCTTGGTGAGAAGGTGTCTGACTTCAATATTTCTTAACAGAAACAGCACTTCTACATTTACAAGGCCCAAGAGAAAAGCTGTGTTTAACCAGAGCAGCCTCTCTTGTAGACTGAGTCTATAATCAGAACTGTGAATTCTCACATGCTGAGCATGGGACTTACCCCACTGGTTTCTCCCTGAGTTCTCGTGGTTAGGGATCTCTCCACACAGTGCACTGTCTCCCCCATTTCCCCTTGGAACAGAGTAGTCCAGAATCTGCTAATGAGCAGTAATTGATATAGGATGATGGACTTAGAAGGCTGGGGCCAGCAAGGCTGCCAAGGGTCCCATGTTCAAAAGTGCCATTGGAGACAACGTTCCTCAGCTCCAGCCATGCACTGTATCTTTTCCTGAGCACCTGCATGAATAAAATATCTTTCTATGATGTTATTCATAGGTCCATCCTTATGTATAATCTAGTGCCCAGACAGAGACTGCCCCTCAACTTTTGACTGGAAATAGAACATTAACCCTGATCATAATCTGATTCTTATATAAACATTCAAAACCATGGGAGGAACTACCTATACCTGTTTGAATCACAGAAACTATTCAGATGTGAAAATCTTTTACACCCTAGAACAGTGTGGTTAATCACTATTTGAGGCTGTTTGAGCATGAAAGCCTGAGTTCACTATTTCTGGAACCAAAATGCTGTCTGGGACCAAAATATTGTCACTCACTCAGCAACCATGTCTGTTAACGAGGCAAGACAGGGTTTTGCTTTCCATCTCCATCTCTTGCACCCTGACTTCTCTTTATCTCAGTCCATTTTGAATAAAGGCTTCAAAACTTTGGCAGTTCATAAACATGTGTACTTTTTCTCCATTAAAATTAGGAATATCTCCAGTTTTAATGAGTAATATGTTGTCGCAGCAACTTGAAACTAATGAATTACAGAACAGAGGTTGGCAGCAGAGACCTACAATAAGTTACAGTGTGCCCAATTATGCTAACAGGCTGGGTAGCAACAAGTGAATTATTCCAACAGAATATAAACCAGCATAATTGTTTTCCTGCAATTTTTATATCAAATATCACTTTTTTAGAAAAACACATTTCTTCTTTCCTTTACTGTTTTCTGTTGAGGAGAAGCTTAATCTATGACTGATCAGTTTGTTGTACCCATTGGAAAAGAGAGAACACATTGCTTATGTGTGGATTAAGCTGCCTGTTTCCTCACAGATTTTCTCCTCTGTTCTACCTTTAGGGAAGAAACCTGCTCAAGGGCTTTCTCATGGACACAGACAGCAGCATCAATTTTCAGCGTTGGCAGGTTGCTACAAACCTGCCAACAAAGCTGATGCAGGTCAGACTCACTGTCACCTTTTTGCTCATCTATTCTAAAACCCGTAGCAAAAATGCACGTCACAGGAGAAAAAAGGGCTCCCTGACAGCACAGCTCCAGAGTTTCCTCACAGAGGCAAGATGCAGTGACACCACCCTGTGTCTGTGTCAAGGGTGTTCCTGCACAGTTCCGTCTGTGAGTGTGTACAGATTCTTTTTTTCTATTCTTGGTGGGGTTCTTTCCATTCTGCTATTTGATATTACACAGCTTAAAAAAAAATAAATTCATCACTGAGACCTGGCCTTTCACTGAGGATCTTTGCTCCATTTTTGGGCAAGGCTAAGGATTCACTATATATAAAACATGTCTTACAGTAGTTTTGACTTTTTACAGTAAGTAGCTTTATGATGATGATTTCTAATGATGGAGGTCCCCAGCAGGGACAGTTAAAAAAAAATTAGTTCATCAACAGTGATTTTTACTCAGATAATATTTGGGGTGAAATTTTAAATAAAAGTCAACAAGGAATGTCAAAAGGTAAAAGGAGTCTTTCAGTCTTTCAATTTGCCCTCTTCCAGGGGCACAGATTAAAAAGATATGACTGTTCTAGTATAAAGATTTTACACATTTCTCACTCCAGAAGCTTGTAAAAATAGTAGCCTGGTGTATATTTTATTTTATTTCATTTTATTTCATTTCATTTCATTTATTGCCTTATTTTCACAGACTTTGTTGATCACAGAGGCTTCAAGTATTCCAGCAGTAAGAGGTCACTGAAAGGAGCCAATGCCTGTGGCCCTTTAGGAGTCCCAGTGATGCACTTTGGCATTCCCCAACAGCCCCAAGCCATGGCATCCAGCCATGCACCCCCTGAGAGGCAAGGCCTGATGTGAGCAACACCTCCAGCACCAGGAACACATGGACCATGCCCAGCCCCACCCTGGGACATGCAGTGCCATGACCTGAGAAAAACTCTGCAGCACCCTGGATTTCAGGCAGCATTTTTCTCCCAGATGTAGTGGGGCATTTCCCTGCCACCACCCCTCTGTGCAGCCCCCTGCCCCTGTGTGGTGTGAGCTCACTCCAGAAAAGAATGTGCAATCAAGATCTACAGTTCAGACCCAGGAGCAGAATGCTGTCTTTAATTTATAGTGCATATACCCAAAGTGAACCCTCAATCTGATTTGTGTTGTTTGTGCATATACTATTTTCCTAGTATCAACGTAGACTTATGCATATAATTTCATTTGTTTCGGTTGGGTTTTTAAATTTTAAAAATTCTTTTCAGCTTCTACTGCACAACACCCTTCCTGTCTCTTTCTTTTGCTTAGTAAATTTAAATGTGTACATGTGGTTGTGCAGATAAATGTGCATACATAGAGCCTCCATTCAACCTTGTGCTGCATTGAGGTTCCCAAGCTGTGCATTCCTTATTGCCCACCTCCAGCATCGCGGGAGCTGGAGCTCTATTTATGTGTAAGCTGTTTCTACATAATATTTCCTGCATTGTATGAGAATTATTTCTGTTTCCTGTGGCATTAGGAATGTCAGGTGAGGAGGACCTTCAGGGATGATTATAGCAGTTATTACTTCTGCCTCCCTTATACAACAGCTTTAAGAAACTCATCCCATCTTTAGGCTCTACTGGTTACCAGAGAACTTAAAAAATTGTAATGAGCCAAATAATTTTTAAGAGGCTAAACCACTTACTTCATACAAGCATCAAACTCAAGAAATATATCTTTTACAGTTCCTTATTAATAAGGCAAAATTATTTTTGATTTTCACTGCATTTTTCCATGTTGTACCATGTCCAGAATCTAGAATGTCTACCTGGCAGATGTTTGAACACTGTGGTTAAAAAGCCAAGTAGCTTACTCAGAAATATAGGAGTTCTGTACACAATATTACAAACAATAGTGAATAAATGTTATCATGGCTAACAAACAAACTAGAAACAGAAACAAAATAGTCTATGCTTTATAAAATAAGTTAAATTGTGGGTTATGACATTTCCTCTTTTCATCCAATGAATTGGCCAAGAAGTGAAGTCCGGATACTTTTATTACTGCTGTTTCGGTATAAGACATATTGTTAAAGGTGATCCCATCCCATTGTGACTGAAGGGTGTCCTGCAACAAGTCTGGTGATTGGGAGGTTGATCAATGCCATCTGCTTACAGTACTGGAGAGCTCCTGGTCTGAGAATGCAACACAGGCACAAAGAAACACAGTCCAGCCCCAGGACTGAGTGGACAATGGTGTGAGGACAACTCGTGAAAGAGCCTTCGAAGGACAGAGCTTCAAAGGTGGAACTTGGCCTGCAGGAGCAGGGAGAAAGCTCCAGGAGTAGGAAAGAGTAAAAAAAAAATTGAAATGCCGATTGTGGGAAACTGAGACACAGGAATCAGTAACAAAATACAATCAGAAGTGTATGGTTGAGAGATCCCAAAAAGAGGCGGAGAGGCTTTACCAACTTGTTTATGCAAAAGTTGGAAAAAATGTCACATTCTATTTGTTGTGTATTTTGGAATGTTTGAAAAACTTCTTGAAGTCTTCCAACATTTCACAGGAAAAGATTCTGGGATTTTTTTCCTGGGGATGTCAGAAGGGGGAGGGATCCTTTTTCATGTAACATTTTTAGTATTCAAATTAGAAGACTTTCAGCATCCTGGGGTGAAACTCAAAAGCCTTTCCCTAGGAAGCCTGGGAGCATATCAAAAATCAATGGCATGGAGGATGGAAAATGTTTCAAAAATGTGAGACTGGCAGGAAACACTGGCACATTTCTATTTGATATTTACTTTCTTGGCATGCAGTGACTCTTTTAGCGCCAATGGAAAATCCTTTAGTGCCAAGCCACTCTCAGATAAATCTGCACACAAATACACTTTGAATTGGCATGTAGCCTTTGAGATTAAGGTTTAACCCTTGCCAAAATATGCATTTTTGGATTCTAGCATCTCTCTTAAGTTAATTAGGTAACTTCATAATACTAAAATGTTACACATGACTGATTTGAATTTGATGCATCTGAGCTCAGTGAAACCAAATGAATGGGGAAGAGTGAAGACACCTGACATGGAAGAACAAACAACCAAGGCTCTCAATTTTGTAGGGACATCAAGGAAATTGCAGCCAAAAAACTACACAGCCTAAACCTAATCTCTGTGGATGACTGAATCCCATTACAAGAGCAGAGGAGATCTTCACGTGGGTGGGGAATGTGGAGAGGCTGGGGAAACACAAGCAGACCTTACATCTAGTCCTGCTAAAGAATTTTAAAGCCCCTTAGCCATCCTTATTAAACCCATGCTTGCTCTATAACCTACTCAAAATCATAGACTTTCAAGTTCAACCTTCAACTGAACAGTCTGTATAATCCTGAAAGAAAAAACTAAAACCTTACATTATTCCAGAGTTCATGGTTTTCAGTTTAGGCTGTTGACTGTCCTATCCTCAGGCTGGTCAATGACTGGGTGGAGGTTTACTGTTGTTTGTTTTGCTAATGAAGCACTTATGTGGGAATATCTCAGATCAGTAGTGCTCCCTCCAGCAGTCTGGGAGGAAAGACTGAAGCCCCAGGTGATGCAGGGATTGAACATAACTGCATTTCAATATAATAAAGACCATGAGGCATTATGGCCACAGGCAGGGCATGTACATCACTGTAAGCGGTGCCATGGTCACTGAATCAGGAGCGCAGTGAGGATCAGGGAGCCAAACCCAGGCAGCACAAAGAAACATCTACACAGCTAGAAAATTATGGATATCAGTCAAAGCCTGGAGCTGGATCTTTTGCCCATTTTCCAGTTATTTCTTCCTTCTTGGCCAATTCTTTCTTCTTCTTCCTTCATCAGCATTAAGAAGAATATTTCTCAGGAAAGGAAGGTCCCTTGCACCCTCTTTTTCCTCATGACTTTGCCGAACAGCACTTCTGACAGAGTGCCTCTCTGCTGTCAGTAGTACAATGAGAACCCATTGGCACTTTTGGGAAGCTGGAGAATACCACTGGCTCAGCTGGAATTCTTGAAATTACACTTTTTCTGGCCAGTATGTGAAGACAATATAATTAATTGCAAAGAAATTAAAGGTATGAGAACAAAGATCAACTCAAGAAATTCAGCTGGTGTTGTTTTTATATAAAGTTTAATTAGGCTGTTTTTAAAAGGCTGGGACACATGAGATCGGCATGAATCTGAATTACCTGCATTCCACAATCCCATTATTATACCTCATCAGAAAGCAATTACTTGAAGTATAGCTTGCCCTAAAACAGTCCCTTTTTGGCAGCACTAGAACTAAAATCTTAAAGTTCAGCCATGTCAGCTAAGACAAAGCCTAGTGCTGCAAAAAACTGCAGGTATGCAGTCTTCCAGTAATGTAATAAAATAATATTAACTGTTAACAAAACACAATGGACAGTCTATTCAATGAGGTGTAGCATACCTTGTTTATGTCATTTATCTCCTTTAATGTTGCTTCTTTGGCTTCAGAGAACCTGAATACAAAGTGTCTAGACCAGAATATCTAGGCCTAACCAGCACATGAACAATGTCAGACTCCAGATTATTCTTACTGTCCCACTGCAAAATTGCTTGAAATTGTAGATTTATGAAAAGAAGAACATCAGCTGTCACCCTAGCTTTCCAGCATTTGGCAAACTTGCTTCTACCCTGTCAATAAAAGTAGGTTTTATTAACAGAGCAGGAACTCAAAGGAATTGCTCAAAGCCTGTTTCTTAGATACACAATTTATGGTATTCAGACAAATTCCCCAAAAATGTGTCAGGGGAAAAAGGTTGTTTCATATATTTTCTGATCAAAGAGCTCATTATTTAAAATACTGTCAGGTTGTCTTTCATCTTCAGAACTGGCAAGCATAGGAAAACATATTGCAAAGAAAAGCAGCCTTCCAAAATGTCATACTGATTATGCATTCACAAGTCAGCATACTTGAGAATCAGCAAGACAACAAAATATCACAGGAGCCCACTATGTGTTTTAGCTGTTGTGGTTTGAGAGGCTGGACAACATCCTTTTCCACACATATTGTCAGAACAGCCATGTCACAATACATATAACCAGTATTTCCTAACCTATACATTTAAGTTCACGTTAATTTCTTTTGGTGGTAGATAGAATATGGCAGAGAAAGGCATCAAGTTCCTAACATTTTATCACACCACTTATTTCACAGGACATATGTTGACAAGTTCTGTAATTTGGTCTAGTGTTTTTTTCCCTACTATTTCCCCACACTATGACAACGACTACAATATATGAAAATTTGGCTCTAGGAACCTAGAAAAACTGTAATAGATGGTTAGAAACTTTTTGTGCATGCAGGATCTTCAAAGTTATGAGATGTTCCCCAGTGTCCACCTTTCCAACATTAATGAGGTGTTGAGAAATAAAAAGAATGCATGTTAAATTGTAACTGTTAATGGGCAACGATTTACTTCCACTGACTTTAACAGTTTTTCTCCCTCAGAAAAAATCTTTACTGTATATTTTGATTAGTATGATATCCTCAGAAGAACAGGGAAATTGAGACTATTTAATGTCTCTTGAAAGAATGCTTTCAACTGCTGAGAATGGAGGGGAAAAGCCATGGAAGTAATTTGCTACTGAATGTCTTCATAATTACAGAGTTACGACACATGCAAAAACAATGAGTCTCCTTTTGAAATTTTACGTGGGTGAAAGGTGAAGACCAAGCTGAATTGGGTTGCTTGTTTACTCTGACAGTGATGACAAGCTTGAATATATAATAATCAAGAGAAACCAAGAGCCACACTGACATAAATGAAAATTAACACACCCTAAATTTCAGAAATACCTAAAATTATTAAGTCTCTTTTTTTCTAAAATAGTTTCTGCAGATTCTGGTAGCACCAGTAAAAACACCAATATAGCTTAATTATCCCCATATTTTTTCATGTCCATATAGTCTGTGTCTGTAGTAATGCCCATTATGACAGCCTTTTTTCTGTCTTGGAAAGCTGGATATAAGTTAATGTTTGATAATACACAACACTTTTGCTGAATTGATGTTTAGAGGTGTAGAAATAAGGTTTGTGGAGAAGCCATTACATGATGTGCCACTGGCATCTTAATCCACTAATGTTCTTTATCACACACAGGTAGGAAATTCTTCACTTCAAGGGTGCTGAGGCACTGGAACAAGTTGCCCAGAGATGTTGTGGAAGCCCCATCCCAGGAAGTGTTCAAGGCCAGGTAGGATGAGGTCCTGAGCAACCTGACTGAGTGGAAGGTGTCCCTGCTCATGGCAGGGTGGTTGGAACTAGATGATCTTGAAAGTCTCTTCCAACTCAAAGCATTCTATGACTGAATTTCATCTGAAATTAGAATCTCTTTATCAAAGGTCATCATTCATCATGACCACTTTAAAGTCCTGCACAGATCAAAAAGTGTCACAGAAGGTGTTCACACAGGTTTCTTTACAAATGCAAAGATGGTGTTGATAGGATTTCCTCTTCTGAAGAAGCAGGATTATAAATCTTTGTGAGCATGAGACACATCATTGTTTCGTAATTTTTTTTTTTCCTAGGCTATTAGAAACAAAATATTAGCTTCAACCTACATGATTAATGTAATTTCCATCACTTCATTCTCTGTTTTGGTTCTGTAGAGATCCATACTGTAAATCAGCAAACTCTCCTACTTTCTTTGGGTAGGAAAGGAGCCTTTTTGTGCTCAGATGGAATTATTTCGTAGGAGTCATCCACTTGGGGATGAAGAACCAGACTTTACCAGGTTTTACATGGCAAAGAAGTAGAGATTCCACACAACCAACTAGAGAACAGGTAAATTCAATGAGCTCTCCAGAGTCACTCTGAGAACTTGTAGCCAAACCTGATCTTAAATCCAGACCTCTGGGAGCCAAATAATTTATGTACAAGATCTTCCTTATTCATCACCGTGAACACCTGAATCTTGATTGAAAAGTAATCTGGTAGGCCTATAATTATAATTAGAGGTATTATTAGGAATATGTTTGAGAACACCTTTCAGGTGATCAAATGAGACTGTGATCTCAACAGTGTTACTAAAAAGGAAAAGTATTAGAGAAAAAAAATCATTTCAGGTTGAAAAAGGGTACCTGTTATGAACCAGTGAATTAACATTTCCTTCTAGATAAAATATAATGGCAGCATGCCCAGTTTGTCATGGTGAACAAAACAATTTATTAGGTTTCTTTCACCTCTAATTTTGAAAGTCACTTACCTACTTGAACAAGATGGGGGTTTTGACAAGGGCCTACAATAATGATGATGGACATACCCTTTCCGCTTACAGGGGTTTTTTATATTTACATATATAGCATTTTTCATAGCATTAATAGTATTCAAAAATATTCTGAAAAGGCAATTGAAGCAAGTCTAGATCTGTCTGTCATGTAAATATGTGGAGTGGAAATATACACAGGATGATTATCAGTAACCTAAGCGTCTTTTGTCACAATGGCATTTAAACCTTATTTCATGTGTTCTGAGGTTGTTTTTAAAAATCTGTTATTTAAGAAGACAAATCACTTCTTGTGAGTTGTTCAGCCATCTGACTAAGAATTAGTCTTTACCCCCAAAAGTCCTGCAGCTGTTCTAGCATAAAACTTAAAGTCAAGATATTGTAAATATCAGGACTAATATTGCAATGATTTGATTTACAGTGTATTTGTTTACTTGTTTTGGTTCTCTTAATTTCTAAAAATTTCTTAAATGCTATGACAGGAACTAATTTAAGTAGCAGCTCAAAAAGGCAAATAACTCAACTCTTTTTATCCTTACTGTGGTTTTCATTTTGTAAAATTAAGTATGAAATTAAGCCTGTCTCACAAAGATTAAGACATACAAGAGTAACAAAAATGTCACCTTTCTCAGTATATAGTTTTGTGCCTCTTCTGGTCCCAGTATTCATTTCCCATAGCAGTATATCTGTTTTTTTGCACAGACATATGGGCCAGAGGTTGATTTCTCAGATATGGAAAAAAACCAGTAATATAGAATCTAAGTACATTCTTTTTGCAATATGCCTTATTTACCTACATGTACCAATACCCATTACTCCTGCAATGGGGTGTTCAGACATCATGCAAAGAAATCTCTTTTTCCAGAAAACTCAGCCTAGCAGTAATTGTGGGTTTGCGGGAATAGCTCTGTCACAAGAATTGACCTAATCAGAGCCTAAAGCAAAGAGCAAACATTCCTTTTGCCTACGCAGCTCCCTCTCATCCAGCTGTCTTCTGCACGCCCTTGCACAAGTCAGAAACCATAACGTGTCCTCCCAAAAGCAACTGCTATTTTGTATTAAAAAAAAAAAAAAAGAACCAGGAAGCTTTGGCTGTACTGATGAACAATGCTAAATGTCAGTTCACAACATAATTAGATAAAAACAGAAAAAGGAATCAGGAGGAAATCATGGAAAGTGCTATATCAAGAACCTAAGAAGAAGATTTGTTGGAATGGGAAAATCCCATAATTATATTGATGTTATTGAATACAAAAGTAAAGATGCTTCCTGAGTCAGCAATGCCATGAGGCCATTTTTATCGTAATCTTTGTATTGTGACATCAGTTATCTAGAACTAGGTATGTGCCCTTCTCAAGATGAAAACAGAAGTTAAAATGCGGTTTTTTTCCCTATTAGACTGTGATTTTTGAGAATAGGCTTTCCACTAAGCCTACCTTTTGTCTCTCTGGATGTGAATAACAAGATTAAAACTTCAAGGGCTCTGTCCTCAGCCAGTTTACATTTGAGTACAAGAGTTGAGGCTTTGGACTAAACTATTCAAAAGCTCAATTGTGTTTTAAAAATTCAAACAATCTTAATATTTTAATATTCCCCCTCGGGTTATTGAGAAAAATCAGATTTAATACTCACCAACCATCTGATTTATATAAATATCTTATAAAGTTTAATACTGGTGCCTTTGCACACTTAAGAGCCACATGGGATATGAGAACAGGGAAAAGTTGCAGAGAAAGTCAGTGGGAAAATATCTGGTTTCTTAGTTATAAAGCAATAAAAAGCATGCATTTAAAATTACATATTTTAATATTTCACATAACCTACACTGGATGCTGTGGAGAATGAGGCTGTGGGTTCTGAGTGTTGCATGTGCTTGTTGATGGTAACAAGTCCAGGTGGGGGGCCCTGGATGTGTGCTCAGGCACAGTGTGGTCAAGCATGCCTGCTGGGGGTTGAGGAAAAATCATCCTTCTGAACTCAAACTCCATGACCACTCCTGCTTTTTATGTTATTCATATCCCTAATCTGTGGGAATTTACCATCAATAAAGGTAGCTGGGCTGCTGCTAACACTGATGGCAGTGATGTCATTTGCTGTATAGCACTAAAATGACACAATTCATTAGAATTCATCACCTGACTTGGACAAAATTCCTCCCTGCACAGAGGGTTGATATAAAATGAATGTACTGTGGAAGTTCCAGTTAAATCTTCAAAATAAGCTGCAGGCTGGGGAACACAGGAGGGAGATGGAGGCAAGAGAAATCAGAGAGTGGGGCAAGGTAAAAATAGGTAAGGTAGGCCTCAATGACAACCATGCTTCCGGAACCCTAGAGGGGTGTGAACACTCCCTGTGCTCCCTGAAGATGGAGAGGAGAGCTGGGATTCCCTGAGGGCTTTTGGCACTGGGATAGCCCTGTGCATGGGTGTGCAGAGTGAGGACTGCATGCACAAGGGCACTGAGGAAGGAACTCAAACGCATGCCCTTATCTGATGTCATCTATTTCTGTATTACTTCACAGTAGTGTGGAAGGTTCTTTTTTTCCAGGATTTACTGTGTTGTCTTATGCTGTGAGAACTAAGGGGTGAAAGCAGGGCCCTGTGCTGAAAGCTGCCATTAACCCAAGAGTGAAATGGCAAAGAGCTGCAAAATGCCAACAGCCATGAGATGGGACAAGAGCCAAATCCCACAGAGGTTGTTCAACCTGTGCAAACCCCTGGCTCTGTTCAGAACAACACTGTGCACTGATGTCACTTTGGAATCTAAGTGTATTTAAAGCCAAAAGAAACTGACTCTTACTGCAGAGCAAGCATCTCCCCAGACAGCAGTGCAGCAACACGGTTGCACTGGAGCCATGGTGCAGGAATAACTGGTGAAGCTTTCCTGTGATGACAAACCCCCAGCTTGATGCTCCCTCTGGAGCTCTCATGGCTGCATGGAAAGGCAGAAGCAAAGGACAGGCTCTGCACAGTGTCCTCCTCTCCTTCCACTCATCTAGGACAACGCCACCATAGAGGGACCATCACAGGATCAGTAAAAATTAAAAGAAAATTTTAAAGTTGTTTACTTCACTCTCCTTTCCTGCTTTCAAATGCAGGATCAAATTTAAATCAACTCATGATAGATGTTTGTTTCCCTGTGCTTAAGGAATTTCTAGTTATGAACAGTGCACTTTCCCTTAGCAATTTGTTTTTCTGTTTTTTTCAGTATTTACAATTAGAAATTTTTTCTCCAGTAGCTCTCTAGGAAACTAGGAAATTTAAGCTCATCATTTATTTTAGCAGACAGAGAAGTACTTTTTCCCTTCCTCACTGAGGAATATTTGACATGTTTGAGGCTTCTAGGACATCTTCCAGAACCCATCTCCTCAATTCCAGACTGGAAAAGGCAGGCAGATGGTAGATTACTTACACAGAAAGCTTATGTATTGGACTATGGCACCCAAGTCTGTTAATGTAACACAGATGTAACAGGATAATCCATCAAGAAGAAGCCCTCTACTAGGAGCAGTGATTTTACCAGTGAAATTGAGCAAATAGTAAAAATTAGAAGAATCCAAACACTTCATTGAACTCTGTGCTCCAGAACTTAATCTGATTTATAGAACTTCTCCTTTTGTTGTCAGTGAAAGAGTAGTATATGATCCATAACTGCAGACTAAGAGCTGAAGAGACTGGCAGTGGCAATGCTTAATTCTGATAAATTACTGCTCCATGACCCATTTTGTATATGCCACTCTTGCTGGAGACAGATGTGAAAATGGAAGGAAGAGGTGATTTGCACATTGGTGAAGCCTTTTGTCCCATAAGAGTGTTTTATAAATATAAAATGTCCAGATGATTCCCAAAAGAGGCAAAATATTGATTTTCTATAGCTTCTTAAAATCTCAGATGTGTTTATGTCTCACTGCACACTGAGACCTAAATTCACCCCCTCTAACTGAATCATCAAACTGAGGTCCTATATGGGCAGTACAGAACCATAGGACCCTCCAGAAAGCAGCAGGAAAATCATTCACTAATTGCCCATTGGCTTAATTGAGGCAATTTTATTCCCAACTTTGTCACTTCAGCCAACCCAAAGCTCTAATTATGTAGGCCTAAGAGAGGAATTTAAGGAATACGATCTCCTACAGACACTGCTGAGGCCCTTAGCCTACATACAGTGATACCAACAACATTTTCCTGCATACCTTGTTCTGATTCCTGGCCATAGCTTTTCAATACTGACTCCAACTGCAATCAGTTACTCTTTTATCTCTACTACATTGCATTTATGGTACAATAGATCAATCCAAGCTTTTTCTTCTACAGAAATGTTGGCATTTTGAGCAACACGAACAGAAAAACAATTCTGAAACAAAGAAAGACAGGATTCATTTTTTAGAAAATTTCCCTCTTTCTAGAAGGAAATGTAGAGAAGAAAGGAAGACATACAATTGTGTAAACAAAGAACTTTTATAGATTGTTAACAGGTATAATTTGGCCTGAGAATCCCCCTTCAAAGCCTGGGACTTATTTACTACAAGCAGGAGACATGTAAAGGAATACAGAATTTCCCCCAGCAAGATCACCTCAGAAGTTCTCCATGTTGACAGTAACCCAAAAACTTTGCCACCTAGCATTCACTTTAGTGACCTGTGCAAAATAAGTAGATTGTCTCAGCTCAGTTTCCAGAAGTAAGGTGGACACAGTGTGGAAATCTCCATTAAAATTAACAGTAATTGGCAGCTGTGCCAGCAAGGACTCAGATGTCCCCTGAGAGCTGGGCAGGAATGGGAAGAGCAGCTTCAGTGTACAGTCACTGATAAAGAGCTTGCACCCAGCTGGCTGTGCCTTGCTAGTCTTACAGTACAGTAACCAGTAATGACCACACACTTATTTACAAATGAAAGATCTGAAGCTGGTTTTTTTATTTTATTTCCTTTTACAGCATTTATTTCTCAACACCCTGAGTACCTGTGCAACATTTTTACTGCAAACATCATTTTTGTGAGGAAATCCTCTTTTTATGTATTTCCACCACAGCGGGGTGGGGGGGGGGGAGAAATCAAATTCAACCATCTGTCCTAAATAAAATAAAATATAACACAGACTCACAAAACTGACAGGGAATTTGGTTAGCAAAAGCTTTACTAAGATAATGCAGGGCACGTTGTTTTTATAGCTGGGATGTGGCTGCTGAAGCAGCAGAGTCAGACCCTGCTTGGACAGCAGATGGTGTCCTACTGTAACACTAAGCTCCAGTGCTCCAAGAGGAATCTTAAACCGGCTTTTAAAATACTCTCCAATTTCCATTTAATTACTTTAATTGGCTTTATAGGCTATGTAATAAAAATGATGGATCTGTTTAAGCACTAGGCTGAATTAAAGAGTTTAGTGTGTCAAAACCAGTGATTTTAAAATATATGTCACATTTCTATGAGTATTTTCCAATATTTAAATGATCTTTCGAAAAATGTGATCATGTCACTTTGGTGCCTGAGCAGCCCTTTTCAAAGGTACCACAGGCAAATAGCTGTTAAGAGTCCCACTGAGAGCCAAGGGAATCAAATGCCTCCCAGTTCTCTGGGCCTTTGAAAATGTTCTCCTTACAGTATAAGTTATCTGCATATAATAATGAAAAACCTACATTTGCCATTGTTCCAGTAAAGGCAATGCAAAGGCTTATGAGTCTTCATGGGAAAGGACTATTTTTTTTCTTCTGTGCTATATAGCTTCTTGTGCTGTATAGCAACTTGTTCAGTGGGAATCTGGTCCCTATTGTAGCTCTCAGATACCAACAGTACAATTATAACTACACAGGAATTAAATTTATTCCTGATAAACTACATATTGTTGCTGTAGTACTAAATCTAAAGGAATAATTTCATGCTTTCGCTCTGCTACCAGAGATATTTTTCCTGGTATGTTTTTGTTTTCCCCAATCTTTGGGATCTGCAGAAGTTCCTAGCACTTTGTGACTAATAAGGTGAGCTGGGTGGTGAAGAGAAACCTGTTGTATTAAGAAGCTCCCAGTCTGCTGAAGCCCCTGGACCTCGGGAAAAAATATAGGCAAAAGTAAGAGATCCTTCCAGGATTTCCAGTTTGAGTAGTCCCTCCAAGTGCTGCACAGAACCTGAGTCATGACAGAGCCTGGTCTGAAAACCCTTCCCCAGATTGTCCAAATCTCAGCTGTGGTCACTGTGGGGTCTGATGCATTGTGGCAGACAAGTGTGACTCAGCTCAGGGATATCTGTAGTTTGCAAGCCTAGATTGGATTTACTGGCTCTGGGAGGGCAAAATTTGTTGGGAACAGTTTTGTCATTCTTACTGGGAGGTGACGAAATCTTTGCCTGCTGGAGCAGATCATCATCATCTTGTACAGCCAAACCCAGGCTGGGACAGTGGAGTCATAAATGGTGCTATGTATCCAATCATCACTGAATCACTTTTTTTTTTTTCTTTTTCACACAGAGGCTCTCATAAAATTCTACTGTGTTTTTGCTTCTTTCAGAAAAAAAAAAAATTGTTCCTCTAGCCCCAAGTTATGAAAGTAATATCACTAATTTTGGTGAGATTCTTCACATGAGAAAGCACTTTGGACCTGATCCCTTAGAGAAATAGGTTAGGAGTACCTGTATGAATGAGATACTTGGTTTTCAGAAAATGCTTTTATTTTCTTCCTCATCCTAGATATGATAGAGCATGCAGGCGTCAATATTCTCCAAGAACATTTACATAACTTCTTCAAAAGCAATAAAATGATGAAACCCAAAATCTGCAAATTGTAGTGATTTGTACTGCTTTGATTTATAGCCCTGTTGGGTTTGGAGTGAATGATTTCTACAGAGACCAGTCCCTCTAATCGGATTTTTACAAGAAACGGATGTGCTAAAAGAAACAGAAAGCTAACAGGGCTTCTGGTTACATTTTCAGCCTGATTTATAGAGCTGTAAAACTCTCTGTATCAGGGAGCTGACACCAATTTCTAGAAAGCTGTGAACATTTGTTTCCATCTGATTTTCCTGCAGGGCTCCTAGGCCCACTTCATTCACAAACAACCCCAGTGAAATCTGTGTCAGGTGTTGGAGAGTGTGGGACACTGGTGAAACAAGCAAGCTGGCAGCAAGGGAGAACAAGCTAGTCCTGGAATGTTGATTTTGGGGACAGAAGTGTACTTTTAAGGAATCAGGAAAGAAAAGGGAGCTGAGGTGGGAGCAGGCATTACCAGGGTTGAAATGGCTCAGGGAGGTCTGATCTGCACAGCAAGGGATGCTGTAGAACTGAGCAGTACCAGGCTGAGGACAATCAGGTGCAGGAGGCAGATGGCCAAGCCTGGAACTGCAGCAGCCATGCCACTGCAGCAACAACTTGCACCCTGACAGATGCAAATCCCACCTGCATGTGGATGCATTCAGACAGCAGAAGAGCAAGGCTGTGAGAAGAGGAAGAACTGGAGAGAAAATGGGCAACAAGCCAGGGACAGGAGGTGCGTCCTAGCCAAGGCTGCAGCCTTGGTTAGTGCACACAACACAGCACAGGGCCATGGTGAGGCTGGTCAGACAGGCAGAGAAGTGCCCGAGAGCTGTGAGCAGGGAGAGGGAGGCAGGAGAAGTGCCGTGGCTGCTCTCCTCTGCAAACCTCACCAGAGCTGGGCTGCAGATGGGGACATGCACTTAAGAGGCCATGCCCGTGGCCACTTATGACAGCAAAATTCCCCGAGGAGAACCAAACCAAACCAGTACATACACCCAGCCAAGTGCAATGCCCAAGATGAGGAAGAGACAGTAAGGAGCAAGACAGGGCATGGACTGAGACAAGGATCAGGAGAGGAGTGACGTAAGTGAACTCACAGGTCATTAGTGGGTAGATCACCAAGAACTGTCCTCTGGAGCTGTGATTCACAGTAGAACATCCACCTGCTCTGCCTCTGTGAGGATGCTAAACTATTTGACCTACAGCAGGGAAAAGCTCCACAGCTTTTATATTTCCAGTTCCGCTCTTTCTGGTAGCTAGAAATGTGTAGAAATGTTTGTCTTGCAATTTCATGCCTGAAAGGAAGATGTAGAGGTTCAAACAAAATGATCAGAGGTCTCTTTTGAAAAGGTAAGCTGCTTCCTTCCAGAAAAGAAATTATGTGTCAGTCACAGGTTTTTACAGGTGCTTGGACTGGCATTCCATCCAAAGAGATTTACAGAAGATTTTAGTGAAAAGGAAAATAGAACGTGACTTTAAACCAGCACTTTTAAGCCAAGTGGATCTTCAGATCCAAGGTCCTGATCATTCATTGTTCTAAAGCCCTCTACATTCAAGGGCACTTAGCAGGATGCCAAGTTGGCAAAGGTTTGGGGATCAAAGTCTGGGTATTTGTGCGTAGGCTAACAGGAGACATAAAATGGCAGTTTCTGTTGACATAGCATTTAAGAAAATGTTCTTACCTTGTTACACAGTTTAAAGAAACACTATCAAGTTGCTTTACTGTATAAAATTTTGAAGCATTAAATACATTATTTATGAAATGGTTTAGTAGTATGTTGAGTTATTTTGGTTTTTGAGTGTCAAATTAAAAAAAAAAAAACCCAGACACTAATTAATAAACCAAGATGCGTTTTATTGCACTAAATGCAATTTAGTTTATTACCAACCAAAATTTATTACCACTTTCCATGGATTTGCTTCCTTTATCTAAAAAGAAATGTATAGGTGTCTTAAATTAATTATAAAGATCAATCTTACATGAAGAAGCTCTGATCCACCAAACACATATGAGTAATTTAACTGCATGGGTAACTTCATATAATTCAGTGGGTGAGAGAGAAGCTGTGATCCATGGAGTTCCTTGTGTGGGTAAAGTTATTTGTGGGCACAACTTTTGTAGGACTGGAGCCAAGTATAACACACATACAGATTCCATCTAGAAGAAAAGGCAAATGAATACACAGTAAAAAGCAATTACATGCTATTGAATATTCTAACAACTATATATTCTACAATAAGTGCACAAACACAATTAAGGGTTCGAAGATACCCAGGACCCACCCATAATTGATGGATAATAAATGGAGAGGTGGAATGAAATGGAGAAGCGAAATGAACACAGTATAACTCTCTTCATGTCTGAGTATCTCTCTAATTTAGGTGTTTCATAGATGAAAATAAGTATACACAGGAAATATGCAGACAAAAAAAATGGGGGTTGCTCTCAACTATCATCTTTGGACATTGAATGAAGGTGTTGTCTAAAGAGAGAAATTATTTTGGTTTCTCAATATGTTTTAGAGCACCTGAGGCAGATGATTTACAGATACTCAATGTGGTCTGTAAGTGAAAAGCAGGCATCTCTAAAGGTTAAGAAAGCCTTCTGCCACACTCAGGACCATGACACAGAAATTACCCATGCATTTTCTATCAGGTAATTGCTAGCCAGAACATTAAAGCAGAGCCAGATTTCTCCTATTCCTTGTTCTTCCTGAGAAGCCCTCGGCTGTGCCCTGTGTGCTGCTCAGGGACATGGCTCCCGTGGGAGCTTCAGCTTCAGGCCCCAGAGGGGGAAGAGGCTGCTGCCCTGGCAGGTGGACGTGCTTTGAACTCTTTGTGGAGGGGAACCCTGCTTGCTCTGAGCTAGGCTGCTATGCTCTGTTCCAGCTGTAAATTTTTAAGGGAATGATGCTGACAGACCTGTCTGATGTGGAATTCAGCTCTTCCCAGCAATGGAGTGCTGGTTGAATGTCCTCACACCCTCATCGTGAACTGAGCTTCCTCGAGAGAGAGAGTCCTGTAGCTGCTGAGTTTCTGGTCGTTAGGAGGTGGTGTTATGCCTTCAGGAAGCTGTGTATTCCAACACAGAAGCACCAACAGGTTCTAAATAGCAGAAAGTGTGCCAAATTGATCTCCAAGATATGGGCACCTGGAGCTTACCTGTGCTCCAGGACAAGCAGAATCCAAATGGCCATCAGCTCTCCCACAAAGCCAAAACCTTGCAACTGGGAGAGTCTGGATAATTTCCTTTTTGGCCTGTCCACCTTATTAAAATGTGTGTGAATACCTTCAGTTCCCCTGGGCCTGGCTGTGGAAGCATTAAACACTCTGCAAGTCCTCCTTATGAATTGCCAATAAAATAGATGGCTTGCAAATGTTTATGTTCCTGCACTTATTTTGCCCCTACGAAATGAATGTTGCTGCCAACCACAAGACAATGCACCCAATGTCTTCTGCAGTGTTCTTGCTGCTGTTCACTCTAAAATGCATCCTTAGGGGTGTGTTTCATCTGTCCACCTCCCCACCCCCAGCTGTACTTTGGCAATCTCTACATGGAAGAGGTTGTGTTTGCTCTGTTTACACACCAGACATCCACTTGTGTTCCACTGCATGCTAACTGCCAATTTCTCCATTGCATTGCTTTTTTCCATTCTTATTTCTCTGAGTTTGCTCTCCTCTCTGGCTGAGCTTGGCTGTCTTACATCCTGCACATCTCCTGAAAGCCCCTCCAGTCTGGGTGCTGCCTCAGTATGGCAGCAATACTATAAAAGGTGCAGTTATTTTACCAGTCTTTCTTGCTAGTGCATGCTTGGGATGCACACAGCTGATGACTGGTTCTTTTGTTCAGATATATAATATCTAAAGTATACAAATGCTTCCTTTCTGTTTACACAGGAGGAAAAGAACACAAACAAGCCTTAATGAGCCCTTCTTTCTCATTTGCAATTAGAATTTAAAATAAAAGTTTGTCTTCATATCGACACAGAATTTTGTGGTGGGGCAAGTGTCACTGTTTCCTTGGTGTCATTGTCACCTTACAGAGTTCATTGTGCTATTACTTTCTAACCACTTCTCCCCTGCCACACCCTTTTTGCTAGCGCAACCATCAGCAAAGGTCGTAGCTCTAAATCTCATCAGGCAATTGATGCAGGCTCAAAAATGCCATGAAATATTTTGTGACGCACAGCCAAGGGGAATGGGGCTATGGGCAATGGAAGAAAGGAGAATAGGGATAATGAGGAACAGATAAGCTAGAGCCACCTGTAAAAGCCTCAAAATGTGAAGCCACATCTTCAGGCGCAATACAACCACTTCACAGGTAATCGGGTGCTCCTTACAGGTCTGAACGTGCACATACCTGAATAATCAGTGGCGGTGCTGCTGCCACTGAGTTTATATTCAGGCTAACACTCAGGCAGGATGCCGAAAGTTTCAGTTGAAGGGAGCAGACAGTAAAAGTAAGGGTTAACTATACCTGCAACAGAAAAAGGCTCTCTACTGGATCATTCAAAATAGTGCCCGTTCTGGGTTTTTCCCCCTCTTTACTCAAGAATCGCTTTACTGTTCTTTGAATGTGAGCTAACTTTGCTTATCAGTACCCAAAAAGCAAGCCCCTGCAGGGTCCCCGCTGACAAATGCTGCAAGGCAGTCATGCCCTTTCCTCTGCTCTGAGCGCAGTAATCAGAGAGATGCAATTTTCCAGTAGTGCTTGACAGCTTACATCAAAGGCACAGAAACTGTTTCTGGACATTGAAAAGATAAAATTCTAATACTAACTGATGCCTCCTTCAGTTTTTATTGCTGTTCAATGTAAACAGATGCTGCTGGTTTTGAAAGCATATGTTCAGATCTGTCAAAGTATATGTATGGCAGCAGTGCTATCTGCCGTAGTAAAGGCCGATATTTGCCATCATGTATATATTCTTGATTCAATCATCTCTATGGCACTCCCTGTATGTGTGTGCTTACACGTCCACAGATGCCTGTCTTTACGTGTGCATGCATACAAACACAAACACATGCATATGCATTAAATGGAAACTGTAAGCCAATCTTAACCAGGGGTATAAATTAATTGTAATACATACACACACTCACAAACATTGGGCTATATATAACTTTCACATAAGCAGTGTAGAATATTATCTTCTGAGGAGCTCTGCAGTGTATGATTCAGCCCCAAAGCCTCTTAGTTAGCCCATGGAAAGACGCCACTGACTTTATTGAGCTTTGGAAACCAATGGTTAATTGTCTCGTATAATGTAACTTTCCCTTCCAGCAAACTTAAGATAAACTTAGATTCTAATTCCAACAACTCTATAATTTTTTCCAAACAAATTCCTTATGGAATAGAAATGCCCATTCTTGTTCTGGGCATTTTTCAATGCTTTCGTGTTTCTTTGTTTTGAAAATTGATTCAGTCATGTTAAACATTATGCAAGCTTGAAAAAGATCACAGTCTCCAACTATGCAAAGTGAAATTCTCATGCATACATAGCTCAGAAATAAATGTCATTAGCAACTTCAAACTTGGCTAGTATTACCCCCCCCCCCCCCCCCCCCCCCACACACGCATTTGGGGAAATTCAGCATGATGTTTTAGAAAGTAAGAATAATTTAGGATAACATGTCCATCTCAGCTTTCTCATTTTATTGTACACCCTGTACAACTTTCTGCTTGCTTTCCAGGTGTTTTGAGATGGATTTATTTGAGTATGTACTTGAAATTCCCAATCATTTAGAGGGAAAATTAACATGCCCACACGGGTCTTCTTGAATTAAAGGGAGAACAACAGTCTGACGATCTACATTTGAACTCTGAGCTATTAAGTCCATTTAGTTCATCCAAATTCAGGTATCACACCTGACAGAAATGTAATTAAAGTCATGCCATTTTTAAAGAAACTACTCTTGAAGAATTTTTGACTGCCAATCCTCTTTTGAGTAACCTCTAAATTAAAAATCTAAGTTAGAAACTCATGACTAAGATTTCTGAATGTAGATTTTGTACACGCAGTTAATACTTAAGCTGCCTTTAAAAAGAATGTGGCTGTGCTAATCACTAAAGAAAGTTTGCATTTGGATTATTATTTATATTGATATCAGTGGTATATGATGTAACCACTGTTGTGGAGACATCATGCTGCTTTCTGGCACTGTAGGCTCTCAGCTCATGAGCATCTCACAGGGTACTCAGTTGGGTTCTCTGATGAGAGGCAACAGAGAACATCTCTGTTCAATAACATAGTCTGCATATTCAGGTGGGTGCCTACAGTCTTAATTCGAGGCAATTAATGTTTAAAGTGCTAAATTGTTTTGAAAACCACTGAATCCTGTTTCATATCTATTCCAACCCCACGCCATATGTATTGTGTTTTTCAACCCTGTATTTTGTTTTATAAATAGAATTTATGGTGTATTATTTATGTGGCCTCCTACCAAAAGAGAAGATTGACAATGTCACAGAAAGAAACATCTTTGGTCAGACTGACAACATCTACAACATCCCACTGTCTCTTCTTGTGGTATACCACAGACTCGGTTTTCACAGTAAGTCCAAAGCTCATTACGAGGTTTGGGAAAGCATTTATGGCTTTTAGTGAGAACAGTGTGAGGAGCAGATGCTCCCCAGGACTAATGCACACAAGCTTGCCATAATGCAAGGGCAAGTCTCAGAGCCTCCACTCCCTTACTGATGTAAATGGGAACAGAGCCATTGGCTTACATCTAAATGCAATGTAATGTAAGTCAATCACCCCTTGAGTTTTAAAGCATCCTCACTTCAGTATTTGTGTTAGCTGATATTTGCATAATAATGCCCAATGCACACAAAACATTGCATCAAAGGAAAGGTGCTCCTTCCCTCCAGCTTGTCTTTTGGAAATAATTCTCTTTTCCTCCCTTCCTGAGACTTCCCCACACCACTCACAATATTCCAGCTAACGTATTTTTGCCATCCTTTGCTACCAGATCTCTTTCCCTCATGCTGCCACTTCCTTTCTCTCTGACACGCAAATGGAGCCTGAATTACAGCAAAACCCCTAAGTACGGCCTCGCCAGAGTGCTCTCTCTCTTTGTACCCTTACACTGGGCAGTAACATTGGTGGTCAGAAGGTCTTGAATGTGTTTGTCGTTATAAGGTACCTCTTTCTCCAGTATACATCATGTGCGCACCCACCCTGCCTGTTGCTGTGTGCCCGATACAAAACTCAACAAAAGCATTGCGCAATTAAGCTGAAATGAATATTTGGTTTGGGCTTCATTGTTTTGTGCTTGGGTGCCTGAACCTCAGGTCTGTCCAGTGCTAATCAGTGTGACCCCACTGCCCCGTTGTCTGCCCCAGCTTAGATAAGAACAGACCATAGACGCAGAATCAATCTCAGATTTTAATCATTGCTCGTACAGAACTCTCTCACCAAGGTTTGTCTCGCAGCTCGCTGGGAGGGCCTGTACTATTGAAGTGGGTAGCTTTGATGGCTGTATGACGCACACAAGAGATTCGTTTCTCTTCTAAGCTAGAAGAAATGCGGAGAGTGTTGTTCCCTCTTGCGGGCCGAGGCACTCCGTGGCGCACCGGGCAGCAGCGCAGGGCTGAGCCGGCCCCGGGCACTCCGGTCCCGGGAGGAGTTCGGCTCCGCGCGCTGTGGGATCCTCAGCTGCGCCACTTCCCCAGATGAAAAGAGCTTTGCACGGGGGGTTTATTGCACATTCCTGGTCGCACGAGGGAGACTGGGTCCAGGTAGCTGCCTCCTCGCTTTCCCTTTAATCACTGCAGGGTGGGAACCGGATCCAGCCTGGAGGGATAAAAGATCTCCGAGATGAAGAAGTACAATGGAGCAGAGTTAATGTCGATCGGTTTACTGCTGTAAGCAAATCACTGCCACATCTCTCTGTACAGCATGTTAAAATTTACAGCTCGTAGTTAAATGAGTCAGAGCTGTTGCTTCTGGTTCTGCCTCCAGCTTCTCCTGCCACAGAGCTGGACAGACAATGGGTCCGTGTTGCAGAAGGGGCCTCGGGCCAGTCCCAGGGAGCTGTGTTGCAATGCCCATTATCGCAATGCCTCATTTTTAGGCTCCCTGCTGTGGAACAGATTGCTCAGGCCAGGGACAGACACCACTGTGCTTCACATAAGGTGTGGAGAGAGTTAAAAGCTAATAAAAGAAAATTTCAGAGGTCCACGTTCTCCTTGGGTTAGAATATATATATATATATTCTACTATAGATACATATGCATAGATTATATGGATTTAGATATAGAAGATATAGATGATACGGATAAAAATCGATATAGATATATAGTGGGGGCCAGAACTATGAAAGGCAGGAGGAAGGTTTCTCTTTCTGCCACAGACTCTCATACAGTTCGGTGCAGAAGTCACATCAGCCTGCTTTTTGTGAAGAATGAGAGAGTGAGTGAATTACCTCATTGCATCCAGGAGCTCACTGGGTACAGCATATTATATTCCAAGCGCTGGGAGACTTACTCATCAGTCACCACTCCACTGGATTTAATTTGGACAGCCCCATGACTGCTCTGAGTAGTGTCCTGGTCTCAAGTCTGCTTATGCAGCTTTTTCTTGCTCTCTCTGGCCACCTCTGTGTCTAATAAAAAATCAAATGTATCATTGGAAGAGATGAAGAGCAATTACCTCTTGAGTCTTTAATAAGCTGGTGATTGGTATTTTCGCTTTGCATACAGAATACCTGAGTTCAGCTGTTTACCTAAATTCAGGCAGTACCAAGGAGTTAGTGCCAAGCATCCCACTTCCTCCTGAAGGTGTCCAGCCAGTTTGTTCAACAGACCTTTCACTTCCCAGATTTTTAGGAAAAAGGTCTGATGTGACTCAGGAGATTTATGCAAAATGATGAGCTTGGATTTAAGCTTAGAAGCACTACTGAGAAGCACACAGCCCCCTCCCCTTCCCCTGGCCTTTACAATGGATAAGTTAGGCAGCTTCCCTCTTCTGCATCTGATTTCTGAAGGTTCTGTTCTCGGGCATAATCCTGAGCAGCAGGAGGCTGCTGCTGCGCCTAATTCGCTTGATGAATTTAGCCTGCCCTAACTTTAGAAAGCAAGTTTTTAAGCTCCCACTTCGCTTGAGCACTACGGAAAACTTTCGATAAAGTAGTCAATGGGGCATCGATTAGTGTTTCTAGTGAAAGAGCGATTTCGGAAAGAAACCCCCAAACCACGAGGAATTCAGAGCAGATGACAAATGTACGGTTTAACCAACGATTTGCGCAGCAGCTTTTCCCGGTAGCCACCCTCTCTGTAGCTAAAACTGAAGAGCCTTTCCTTGCCTTTTAAGCTCTCAGCCCTCGCTGCGTGCCACTCTGCCCTTCTGTCACAGCCGGAGCCGGGCGCGATCCCGCGGCGCTCCCAGCCGGGGCTCTGAGCTTGCACGGGGCCGAACCCGGGAAGATGCGCCCGGGGGCTGCCCCAGTGTACCGGCAACGGAGCTGTTCCCCTCCTTTGAGGGAATAAGAGTAGAAAAATGACTTCTCTTTTATTTTGTATGTGTTCCTGCGTGTGTTTGCTTCCTCTCCGTGCTCTGGCTACTGAGAGCTGTACTTCCTACGCTCCGTGGAAAGTGTCGCACCAGGGCGCTACCGCTTTCCCACGGCACAGCCAGCCGAGGCTGGGAGTCCGTGGTGGGACGTGGATGTGCTCGGGGCCCCTCTGCTTTCTCTCGTCTGTCTGCCGAGGCTCTCTACGAGTGCGTGTGGAGATATGCATGGAGGGGAGGGGGCTACCGGCCTGACTGGGGAGGGGTGGCGGGGGAGAGGGGAGTTATTAGGAAACTTTGCTTTGGCTACTCTCTATCCTTGGGGCTGCGTGGCGCCAGCACCCTCAAGTTGAAAGGAAAACAGCCATTCTCACTTCCAACTGCCCACTGAGATCCTTAAGGCGACAAAGACACAAAAGTGAGTTTTATTTGCTGGTAAGCCAGAGGCAAGAAAAAAGAAAAGCCAATTCCCCCTTAAAAAGAGCCGACAAATCCTTTTTGCTCTTTTGTGTGAGCTTTTCCTATTCACATGGAGCGTTCATCCGTGTGATTCCCAACTTATTGTCATTACTTAGTTATTAATTGTTCTCATCTGGGTTTAATTGAGCAACCAAGGACTTTAGCCCAAGGGTCAGGGGGAAAACTTAAAGCAAAGACATGTTCAATAGGAATCCTGCGCTTCGAATATCCATCCCGAGTTAACATAATGTTAAAAAAAAAAAAAAAAAAAAAAAAAAAAAAAAAAAAAAAAGAAAGAAAGAAAAAAGGGGAAAAAAGAAAACAGAGACAAAGCGGAGAGATGAAAGGCTCCGGCTTTGCCAGGAGTCTCGCGCCGCAGCGCCCAAAGGTGCTGGCAAAGGGGAGCAGTGCTTGCGGGGAGCCAGCTCAAGGCAATCCTCGCTGTTTAAAATCTCTCAAGGATTTTGAGGGCATCTTTACAGGATAAACCCGGCCTCCTGCACGATTAGATCTACCCAAAGCTGCAGTCTAATCACACAGAGGCGAAGTTAGAGAGAGAGATAAGCTGGAGATATCCAGCCTTTTTCTGCCAGAGACACAACGTGGGAAAAAGTCGGCACAGAGCTTTCCCGCTCCGGCGCGGCGTTGGGCGCTGGGGTCAGGATCACAGACACTGTCATTTGCACAGAGAAAAGAAATGATCGGAAAATAAAAGGGTTGGGGAAAAAAGTACAGGAAAAAAAAAAAAGGCAAGAAAAGAAAACAAACAACCACAAAAGCCCCAAACTCACCCCAGCTCAAAAATGACTGGGCGGCCAGAGCGGAGCGAGAGAGGAGAAGGGGGATTAGAGCAGCGAGCTCTGGAGAAAGTGACTGTGTTCAGGTATGTTGTTTCGCTGAGTTATTGAAAGCATCATTGATACTTAGGAGATGATAAAAGTCCTGCCTCGCCCCCAGCTACAGTCTCGCTGGAGCCACAGTGCCTGCAGAAGATTGCCGAACCTCATTACAGCAATTATTTTCCTTCTAACTTTGCTTCAACCTTAACGTTTTAAATTGCTGGAAATGAAAGCAGCGGGGTGGGGGGAAAGACAGAAAGAAAAATAGAGAGTCCCAATTTCTCAGCGGCCATTCCCTGAGCACAAAGATAAAGCACGAAATTAAGGGGAAAAGAAAAAAAAGGCGGGGGGCGGGGGCGGAAAACCAAGGCTCTCCCTTACCCGAGGGATTCGTCAAACCAAACCGGGTGGAGCGGCGCACTGAGGGGGCTCAGGGCGCAGCCGGCGGGGAGCGCGGCGAGGCTGCGGCGCCGGTGCTGGCGGGATCGGCGGGCGCGGAGCCGGGGCTGCGTGTCCGCCGATTTCCTCCGCGAGGTTCTCGGCCGTCGCCAGCGGCTTCCTCGGGGACGTGGTAGACCGGGACGGGTTTCCAGCGGAGCCAGCAGCTAAGAACAGCGGAGCGCTGGAAAGCCCGAGGGTGGGCAGGAGACACGGCGCCGAGCGGTGCCGACCGTCAGCCCCGCGGCTTCCACGGGCCGCCGAGGCCGCACTCGTGCCCAGCGCCATCCTCCCCACACCCTATCCCCCGGCCCCGCCAGCTCCGATGCTGACACCGCCTCACCCTCAGCGTCCTTTATCCCCTTCTTCAGCACCAGCCGTACCGCGGCAGCCCCCTCTCCTCCCCATCGCCCCAAACCCCGGTGCTCCCTTCCCCGAGTAGCATCGGCCGGCAAACAGAGCTCTGGGGAAAGCCCTTTATCTCGCGCTAGGCTCGGCACTGAGGCGTGGGGCATGCCAAGCCCTCCCCAATCTTCACAACAGCCAGTGGGGGCTGCGGCCCGGACCCTCCCAGACACAGGGGCCAGGAAGGGAGAGAAGCAACTTTCCTCTTTCCTACGGCTAAGGCAACACGGCCGATCCCAGCGCCGCTGGGGGAAGCAGCAGAGATCACAAGCACCTTCGGGGCAGGGATGCGGTGAGAACTGCTGGCAAGGAGCAGTGGGGGGAAAGGAGGAAACCTCAAACAGCTGTGAGGACATGGCAGCTCCGGGATACACAGAAAGTTGAAAACTCAGCTGCTGTCTCACTACCCAGGGCTGAAGTCTCCTGGAGAAGAGGGAAAACAGCTACTATAGCCAGTCCCTCTCTCATCCCCCAAACACACAAATTCAGTCTCTGTCATCCCTGAGAGGGTTAAGAGCAAGCAAACAAATTGCATCAAACAGTAGCTTAAAATTAATTTATTTAACAAATATAGCTATAATATAAATGATAATAAAATTTCAAATATACAGTATATTACATAGTACACAGAGCCCCTTCCAAAGGAGCTGGTGGAGGAGTAAAGAAGGTAACAGACAGCGCTGTTATTTGGGAATGGGAGAGGCTGTTTTACACTTCTGCCTCTTGACCTCGCCTTGCAGAAAGTAAGTGTCCTCAGTCCCCTTTTTCCACCTCTTCCACAGTTCCTTTCCCCATGGCAGGGGGTTCTCTGCAGGCTGCCAGCTAGACCCAGAGGAGCAGGACACAGTTGGCCCACCACCACCCTGCGCCTGGAAAAAGCTGGGGCAATGCCTCAGGTTTCTGCCAGCTCCCCAGGACTGCTGAGGAGATCAGAACAGTGCTGGTATAGGGGCTCAGCATCAGAGGGGGAAGCAGAAAAGTCAAGCAGAGCCAGACTGGAGGAGTCTCTGCCATAGGGTCCATGGGGAAGTCCACAGAGAAGAGCCGGAGGAGCAGGGAGGGGGTGTGTGTGGAGCCAGCGGGAGCAGACAGCCAGCAGTGCCGGGCTGGGCTCGGCTCAGGCTCTATGTGAGGTGGTACATGCTGTATCCCACATGTGCTGTGTACAGTCCCACGGGAGCCACGGGCAGCCCTGCCCGCTGAAAAGGGCTGGAGGCGCCGTAGAGGGAAGCGCCAGCCACGGCCGGGCCGCCCAGTGGGAAGGAGATGCCGAAAGCAGCGGGCGGGAGCATGGGCTTGGCTGCCATCTTCAGCTTCTCCAGCTCGGCCTCCTGGAGCCTCTTGGCCTTGGCGCGACGGTTCTGGAACCAGATCTTCACCTGGGTCTCGGTGAGGCTGAGCGAGCTGGAGAACTCCGCACGCTCGGCGATGGACAGGTACTGCTTCTGCCGAAACTTCCTCTCGAGGGCCAGCAGCTGCGCCGTGGTGAAGGGCGTCCGGGGCTTCCTGTTTGTCTTGTGCTTGCGCAGGGTGCAGGCGGGGGGGCTCAGCCGCCCTGTGCCCGGGAGCAGCCGGGGAAGAAGGAGAAGGAGAGACACCTTGGTTAGCAGCGGCCAAACCCCCACAGCCTGCAGAGCCCCCACCCTACCACAGCAGAGGTGAAGAAAGGGGAAAGTGGGGTCCCAATTAAAGCAAGCTGCCCCAACAACCACGAGGGTTGCCTGGGGCACACTTAAAATTGCCATCTCCCTTTCCAAAAAAGAGAGTAGTGCTCCGTATCAGGAAGCTCTGACTCCATTGAGAAGAACCCGGCCAGGGGCAGGAATGACACACTCACAAACCCTGTATCTCCGGCCTTCTCGGCTACCCTGGCTCATGCAGAGGAGACCCAAATAAAGGGAATGGCCTTCCAAAAAGAAGAAGAAAAAAAAAAGTCCTGTCCTTTTTATTGGATTACAGAAAAAAAAATAAACAAAACGGGCTGGCTTCGCAGTCTCACACCCTCTTCATTAGGCCCCTGGGAACCGGATTGAGCATGTAATTAATTACGAGTTCTGAATTGACACTCATGCTCTATCTACACTCTTCACCGGTCTGCTCCTCTCTTCTTATTTAAGATTTCTAAGGGTCTTCAACATCCATCTGTCCCGGGTTTACTTAGCAACAGCAAATTTTACTTTGCAATTTAAATAAATTAAATCGCTGCTTTACACAAGTCCTGTCGAGAAACCTGCCGTTCTTCAAGGGGCAGAGAAAGCAGCTCTGTTTGTAGCTTTGCTAAGGGCATCCCAAACGCTTGGAGTGCCTCAGACCAAGGTCATCCCTTCCCACGGGATCCCTGGCAGGAAGGGAGCGCGGCCAGGCCGAGGGCAGCCAGCCCGTACTACCCAGACCCGAGCTCAGCGCAACCACTGGAAATTAACGGGCTTCTCTTATCTCGGCTCTCACGCTGTTATCTGTATTAATTTAGATCACTACATCAAAGCAGGAAAACAACACTGATTGTGACTCTTCGGACTTTGGAGATGGCACCATTTAGGACAGCAGCCGGTGGGGTGAAGCTCCTGCTTCTAGGAAACCGGTCTGTGTGGATCCTTACGGAATTGAGCCCCTTTCTGAGAAAGCCTCAGTGGTGTTGAGTCAAAAACTGCGTAGCTAGTTCGAGCCCTAGGTTAAATTAACAGGCTGACCGTGTTGCTTTTTCTTTCCCCCTCTCCGGTTAACATTTGGCACAAGATCTCACCCTGGCACGGCCGCTCATCCTGTGCGTTCGCAGCCATCCTCCACACACTCCCGAAGCCGTTCAGTACTTCGGACGGATCGAAACGGCTCAGAAGAGTGCAAACCGCACAGAAAAATATACCAGGAGAGGCAGACAGGCGAAAGCGACAGGAAAGCCCCGGCCACCCGCGCAGCTTTGCCCTCGGTCCGCCCGACCCCACGGGAAGGTCTCAGCCGGCCCGGAGAGTTCCCATCCCGCCTGCTCCAGGACCATTACTTACTCGGGGGAGGCGGCGAGAACCGTGGCGTTTGCATCCAGGGGCTCCGCTCCTGCTTCTCGGGGCTTTCCGCCTTGACCAGCGTGTCTTCGGGCAGCTTGACCAGCCCCCCGACGGAGAAGTGCCCGCCGAGGGGCAGCGGGGAAGGCGGCGCCTCCGCCGACAGCGCGCCCAGGCGAGGGCTGAGGCTGGCGCGGGCGGCCGCTCCAGCGCCCGGCGGGGGCCCGGCGCCCTCGGGTCCGTCCCTGCCTCCCGGCTTCCTGTGGTCGGCCATGAGCGCCTCCACGCTGAACGGCAGGAGGGATGGGGAGACCTTGGGCTTGTCGCTTTCCTCCTCCCCGCCCATCGCCGCCGCGACGGGGAGCGCGCCGCCGCCGGTACTGCTGAAGGCGGATGCGGGCAGCTCGTCGCTGCGGACCCCGGTGGGCGCGGCGGTCATATCCACAGCCGGGGCCATGCAGGGGCGGCCCGCCGTCGCCACCGCAGCGCCGGGCGGGAGCGAGCAGCGCCGCCGCTCATGGGGCCGGGGCACGACAGGCGCGAGGGCACGGGCGGCCGTCAGCGCGCTCCGGCCCCGCGCTGCCGGCGCCGCCTCATAAAGCGGCGCGCGGGCGGCTCCGCCCAGCCGGGCCGAGCCGAGCCGAGCCGAGCC